>CANYBF011585708.1:0-22403 GCA_948192965.1 Dalechampia spathulata | reverse complement strand
TGACAGAATTACCAAAGGGAGCAAAGAAGGTAGGAGTAAAATGGATTTATAAGACCAAATTCAATGAGATTGGAAAAGTGGATAAATACAAGGCTAGACTTGTAGTGAAGGGGTATTCACAGCAGTATGGAGTAGATTATACTGAGGTATTTTCTCCTATTGCACGTATGGAAACAATTCGACTGGTTGTAGCATTTGCAACGCAAAGAGGATGGAATATCTACCAACTAGATGTGAAATAAGCATTTTTACATGGTGAATTAACTGCGAATGTTTTTGTGGAGCAGCCAAGTGGTTATGTTCAAAAGGGAAATGACGGGAAGGCGTATAAATTGAAAAAGGCACTTTATGGGCTTAAGCAAGCCCCACGTGCTTGGTATAGTCGAATAGATGCTTATTTCATGAAGGAAGGTTTTGAGAAATGCAATTATGAGCATACCTTGTTCATTAAAAGACAAAACAAGAAAATGTTGATTGTCAGTTTGTATGTTGATGATCTTATTGTTTCTAGTAATGATGAGCTAATGATTATTGAGTTCAGAAAATCTATGAAGAATGAATTTGACATGACAGATCTTGGGAGGATGAGGTATTTCCTTGGTCTTGAAGTCTTACAAAAATCTGATGGCATTTTCATCAAACAAAGTAAGTATGCATTAGAGGTGCTGAAGCGTTTTGGAATGGATAAGAGTAATTTTGTTCATAATCCAATAGTCCCTGGATTTAAGCTTACGAAGGATGAAGGTGGAGTCAAGGTGGATAAGACTTATTACAAGCCAGTTGTTGGTAGTCTCATGTATCTTACTGCAACATGATCGGACATGATGTTTGTGATAAGTCTTGTTAGTAGATATATGGAAAAACCTACGGAGCTACATTTGCAGGTGGTGAAACGAGCTTTGAGATACTTGAAGGCACTACTGAGTTTGGAATTTTCTGTAAAAAGGGAGGAGGTGATGAATTCGTTGCTTACACTGATAGCGACTACGCTAGAGATGTAGAAGATAGAAAGAGTTCTTCAAGTTATGTGTTTTTATTGAGCTCAGCAGCAGTTTCATGATCTTCTAAAAAGCAACCAGTAGTTAGTTTGTCCATTACAGAAGCCGAGTTTATTGTTGCAACATCATGTGCATGCTAAGCAATATGGTTAAGCAGGGTGTTGGCGAAATTAGATCAAAATTATGAAAAATTTATATCTATTTTCTGTGATAGCAGCTCATCAATCAAGCTTTCGAAGAATCCAGTAATGCATGGTCGTAGTAAGCATATTGATGTACGTTTTCATTTTCTTCGAGAGTTGACAAAGGCAGGCAGTGTTGAACTAGTGCATTGTGATTCACAAGATCAATTGGCAAATGTAAAGACTAAACCTCTCAAGCTGGATCAATTCTTGAAGCTACGAAGACTTTTAGGTGTCTGTTCAGAGGTTGATATAAATTAAATGGCTAGAACATTTCAGTTTAAGGGAGGAATTATTAGGATTTGAAGGTCTATTTTCTAGGTTGTTTGGTTAATAAATCTTGTTTGTTTAGGGATGTTTGTTTTATTCAAAGTTGTTGAGTCATGTACTCCTTTTCTTTCTCTTTTCAGTTATGATGTACGGCTATATAAAAATGCAGTTAAGTTTCTTTTCTGTTCTTCTCAAAGACTCTCCTTAATATAACAATAATTATTTTTATGAATTTATTTTTATAATAATTTAATAATCAAAATAAAATTAGAGGGTAATGAAGAATGCATTACGTATTGCATGATGCAAAAATGGCAAAAAAAAAGAAAGGGTCGAAAACATTTGAGTTTAGTTGGGTAAATATTTGAAACCTTGAGGAGTAGCAATGCAACCAACGCATCTGCCCATGTGATGAGTCCACCAATGGGATCTGGCCACGTGGGTTGTCGTCCTCATCATCGACAAGAGACGACAATGATCAATGAATCCCACAACTGTCTAGTCACATATCCGTTCCTAGAATGTAAAGCACGTGATTATTGTGACATTGTTCGACAACATCTAATCCTACTCGACACACACTCAACTTAACATAAAATTGACTTCCATTATATATATATATATATATATTTATTTATTTATTTATTTATTTATTTATTTATTTCTTCTTTATTAAAATTATAAAATTTATATTTATATTTGTAAAATCTTTAAATTTAAATTTAGTTTTATAAAAATTATTTTATTATAATAATATACTAATTAAGATATCGAGATGTGATGACATATGTCTATTATTATAAATAAAGAGAGTATAAATTTATTATTTTTCATAAAGAAAAAAAAACTATTTTTTGAACCAATAAAGGAAAACATATTGATGGAAGTAAAAGCACTTTGTTAGCGTTAAATATTTTAAAAATGAGAAAGATGGATAAAAATTCTCATAAAAATTAAAATTAACAATTTTGAAAAGAGATTTTTATTTTTTCTTGCGGGGGTTAAGCTTTTGGGTTTTCATTTTTCAAAATTTTAACGGATTTTTATGTATTTAATGATATGAAATAATGACTTTATAAAAAAATCCTAAAAAATAATAATTGGTAAAAATATATATAAATAATTTCTTAAGAAAATATAGTAACTTAAAATAGAGTTATACATAAAATATGCATTCCATAAATATTTATTAATTAGATAATTAAAATATAATATTTTATAACTAATATTTATAGTTAAATTTTATACTTATATAAACATATAAAAATATTTAGCAGTTTAATTATTAATGTAAACTTATAATTATTATTGATAATTATTTATTTTAAATAAAAAGTAAATATTTTATTTTATATTTATATTTATTAAACTTGTTTAAAGTTTGATTCAATTCAATTGAATTATTCAATTTAAACTTGTTTAATTATAAATGATATAAACATAAAAATGATAAAATTCGACTCAACTTCACTTGTTTACAGTACTTTTAACAACAAAAATCATCTAAAATAATAAAAAGTTTTAAAAATTATATTTAATTATTATCATATTAAATTTCATTGATTTTTGATAAATAATTTAATAATAAAAAATATATTTTTTAGTAATTTAAAATATAACTAATTTTATGATTAATATTTAAAATTAAGCAAATTAATTATAATTAGGAATAAATTAGTGAGTATTACTTTAATTAGTGTGTAGTCTAGAAAGTATCAATTTAGTGGTAATATTAATTTCATCTCTTTTTAAAAAGTAATTTTAAAAAATTAAAAAAATACTAGAAAAAGATAAATTTTCCTAAATCTGATATTACATTTATAACCAATAGCACAAATCCCTTGAAAGTATTGCTAAGCTCCCTGTATAGTTCATTTAATGATGAGAAAGCCAATAGTATAACTCAAGTAAGCATGCCTTGTTTTGTTGACTTTTTATTATGAAAAGTCAAAACGGTATCGTTTTATTGTCCAAGGGTTGTGCTAGTATTTGCCAAATAGAAGGGCATTTAAGGAAAAATAGAAAAGGATGGTGGCAATCTTGTAATTTTTCTTTTTTTTTTTTTCAACATGATTGATGAATGTTATTTTGGAAATAAAAATATACAATGCTAAAATCAATTGCAATTTCCCCATAGCTATGTATAGTCTATTTTATTAATGCTTACATCTTTAATAAATACTTTATTTTCATTTATTATACTTTTTATTGAGTTGGTTGATCAAAAATCAGAAAATGATAAATATGATTTTATATCTTTTCTATTTTAACTTTGAATCATCATTTTTTTTTTATGTTTTTTGGATGGGTTTTTTAGATTTTTTTTGAAAAAAATCAAGATTTTAAAAATGATAAATACTTTTAGTTCTTCAATTGAAATAAGTGAGCTTATAACTTTGTGCATGATAATAGAAACAACTCTTTAACATATAAATTGCTTTAAATTTAACAAAGAAAAAGATACCCTATTATCATTTTCTTTTATCTCTTTAAAATTGATTTGCTATTATTTATTTCTTTTATTTGTTTATTTTTTAGAAATTGATTAGTTGTTAATAAACCTTTTATAAACCAATATGATACTTGCATGTTCAATCTTTATTTTACATACATAGTGTTTTACATATGAGTTTTTCATTTGTCTGAAAACTTATTTTATTAAATCTAATATTAATCTATAATTTTTTTAAATATACTATTATGAAGATAGTTTTTTTAATTTTTTAAACTTATTAAAAGTGACAGCAATTTTAGATTATACAAAATTTTACTTTAGATTTATTTTAAGTTTATTGTAGAAAAAAACTTTATTTTTGTAAAGGCTTTTAAAAATCACCCTATATTATTATAAAACACAAAATAAAAATATTATTTTTATAATTATTTTTAATTTTTTAATCATATTATACTAATATTAAATTTAAATTAAACTATTAATAAATTATTATTATTTAATGTTTGAACTATTTATAACATATATGCTATTTGTAAAAATAGTTATTAATAAATTTTAATAAATAACTAGTTAGTTTACTAATATAACTATTGATTTGATTTTTAAAATCTTTAGTAAGATACAATTTTCATAATTAATTTTTATTAATTATAAATTTGTTTTATTAATATAAAGTATAGTGTATTAAATTTTTATTTATAATTTCTTCACACTCTTCAAACATTATTTATATTATGATTCCCTTAAAAATGTTATGAAATCTTCATATTTTTTAAGGTTGCATTCATGTTTACTTAAATGATATTTTTGATATAATTGAATTTGAATTACTTCTTTCATTTTCTATATTTTCAATTGGTATATAAATAATATATAATGATACTTTATGAAATCAATTTCTTTCTTTCTTATTTTTGAGTAAAATATTAATTCATATAATACTCAATAATTAATTGTATATATTCATTTTTAATTGATAATTAATTAATTTATGTGTGTATTATTTGGAAGCTTTTGAATTATATTTTTATAATTTTTCTTGTTATAATTTATGCTTTTGAATTTAATTTCTTTTTTTTTATTATGAAAATATTCATTTCATATAATATTGTATGATATTTTAGCTCATTTTGATATAATTATTTAGTCAATATTTTTATAATAATTTTAAGTTTTTCCATTAGATTTTAATTTTTTTTAAACATAATATTCGTTATAAAATATTAGTAAAATAACATTAAATAGTATAAAAATATCAAGCCACAAATATAGTAGAAATTCATAGATTTTTTATTCAAAAAAATTAAAATAAAATTTTGATTTTAAATTAATTAATCTTATAAATAGTAAATACAAAGTTCATAAGTAATATATATATTTTAAGGTTCTTTATTTATGGATATCTATTATTTTTCTATCACTTATTTAAATTATTTATTATATTTATATTTATTTGTTTTATGGGTTTTCAATTTATGGTATACATAGTTTGTAAAAAAATTATAAAAATGTCCGAAAGTCATTTTTCCTTAATTTTTAGGACCCATTTTCCTTTGTTAATTATAATATATTTTTACAATATTTTAAGGATAATTAGCATGTCTATAACTATTTATTTATTTATTTATTTATTTTAGAACATGAAATTATATATTTAAATAAATTATATGTTAATTTTCGGTTTTTAAGTCATCAATAAAAAAAATTTATTAACTAAATTTATTATATTTTTCAATTTTTTAAAAAAAATTATAAAAATCTATGAATTTGTATATACTTATTCCATTATGAGATGAAATAAATGATTGATAAATGAAATCAAAATAGATATTTAGTTAAATTTATTTATTTATAATATTTTAATTTTTGATTTCAATTAATTCAATTTTTAAGCTTAATTAAATTAATTCAAATCATACAATAATTTTAGTAATCGAGTTTAATTAATTTGATGTAATTTGAAAATAAATTAAATCGAATAAATATTCATCATATTGAAAGTTATTCTTTACTTGTTTCTTATTTTAATCAGTCAATTTTCTCATGTTAAGTATTTATATGAAATAATTAATTATTTCTATAATTTTTTATATAGAGAAAATCACATCAATATCTTTATTTCCCATTATAATTTTCCATCTTTTAATACAATATGTTTTTTTATGATATTAATTCATTTAATGCATTTTTATAATAATTTTAAAAAGAATTATATTTTCATAAATTTTGTCTTAATGCATGAAAAATAAATATATTTATGAAAATATAATTTTTAAAAATAATTTTAGAATTGCGTCAAATTATATTTATGATAATTGATATTATGGGTATAATTTATCCTAAAAATAAGGAAAAAAATAGGAGTATTGAGAGATTTTTTTCAATTTTAAGAGGTAATGAGATTTTTATTTAAAATTAAAAAGTATTTTAAAATTATTTTAAAATAATCATTTGATTTTTAGTTTTTTTCAAAAAATAATTTTTAAATATATAAATATTTTATTTGATTCATAAAATTAAAAATTATATATATATATATATTTCATAAAATATCAAATCTTCTAAATATTTTATTTTGATATTTAAAATATCATATCTTAGATGATAAAAATATGTCATTTTTAATACTTATAAATTTGATATCTATATATTTTATATTTTATTAATTTTTATTAAATTTATAAATATTTTAGAATAAATAATATATATATTAAATAAATATATTTCAAAACATATATATTTGATAAAATATCTATTTACATTTGAACATTATTTTTTAAGTAATTATTTGAATAAAAAATAAAGAAAAACACACAAAATCAGAACCGTCAGATGTCCACACACATAATGATTTTAAGCCCATTAAACTTATGGGTAATGTTAGCAAAATCCATCAACAATTCTTCTCCTCTAATTCTATAAGTGACAATTATATATAAAAAAATAGAAATTATATATAATTCTAATTCTTATTATTACAATACAAAATTAAATTAAAAAATATAAGAAAAAATGGAAGAAGATAATTTAAAGATTAGAAGCGTTTTCTAAAGACACGTGTCTTTCCACGTTCAACCCGCCTGGACATTGCCTGTCAGAATACTTACATCATCACTATTTCGGCAATTTTATGTAATAATTAAATTTTAAAAATATTTGATTGATTTTAATTTTTAAAAATTTAAAATAATTAAAAAATAAGATTAAACTAAATTCAACTAATATTTTATTTTTGATTTAGTTTATAAATTTTAAATTGATAAAATCTTGATTTGTAATAAAAATTATAATAATATTAAATTTAATTTTTATAAAATTAGAAATTTTTCAAAAAATAAAATTTAAATAATTATGAATTGCTATTCCTTTTTGGGAAAGGATCCAAAAGATTATCTATTTCCTTGTTAAACACTATTATCTTATTTAGTTGTCCATCTATTTATCTATTTAACGATAAATATGGAATTTTACTATAAATAGATATCATATTATGAAAAATGAATCGAATCTATAAATAATAATAGAAATACACATTTAATATATTTAAAAAATGTAAAAATTGAGATCTAATCTATAAATCTATGATATAAAATCAAAAATTAGATAAACTCGATTTAGTTGAATTTTATATTATATTTAAATTAAATAAAAAAATGTGATATGTGTAGATTTATAGGATAGTAAAAATGATATTGACAAGATTATGACAATATCATAGACGCAAAAGCTTTGGTTCTCCTTCTCCTTCTCGTTCTATGTCCAAACGGCTTGTAATCTTCCAAGCCATTCGTCAGGCATCCAACCCACAAAAGAGAGATAAATAATAGAAAAGAAGATAAATGGCTTGGCAAAGACAGGTTCTTGCCGTCATCATGTTTGTTCTGGTTGTGGGTGGCCAGCTTTCTTGCGGCGGAGGTAATGTTTCTTACAGCAGACCGCCGCCGGGCAAGAACATTTACGTGCCGCAGTTGGAAGGTGACGACGGTACTACTCCACAACAGGTTTTCACCTTATGTTTCTTTAATCCTTGCTCTCTTCCTCTCTTATCTTTTATTATTATATATATAATTGTAACTTTCAAATTCATTCCATTAAGATTCATGTTATATATATATATATAACAAGTTGATATGTAATCATTTATATGTGTGTGTGTATATATATAATATATGGTTTCATCCCTAACTAACCAGCGACCTTTTTCCCTAATTAGCTGACGACCTTTCTGATTTTTGGACTTTGCATTTCGATACTTTATCAAATTTTGTCCTTTTATAAATATTAAGATTTGGCATATACGTTACATATCAATTTTTTTATTTAATTTATTTTCTCTTATAATATAATTTTTTAATATAGAATAACAAATTATTAGTAATTTAATGTTGATTATTAATAATTAATAATTAATAGTAATATAATAATCGAGAGAGTACTTATTATTCATTATTAATTATTTTATTATATTTTGAATTCATAATATCATGAATATATTGTCTAATAAATTAATGTAATAGAATTTTGAAAATGAATATTTAATATAACTTATTTAAATATCTTTTACGTTATTTGTAAAATTGATAATTAATTTCTGGTATTTGATTAATAATATTAAATAAAATTAAAAATTAAGTATTTAAAATTTAAATGTTGAAATTTAAGAATTTTTTTGATTTGATATGTTTAATTCTGGTATAACTTTAAATTTTAATAATTAGAGTTTTCTGAATGATAAAAAAATATATCAGATAATTTTGAAGTAAAAAAGTTTGGAATAAATTTGAAAAAAATATGATGATAGTTTAGAATTTTTTTCTTCTTATTATTGCTAATAGTAATAAAACATAATAATAAATATGAGAACTTTAAAAATCAAAAATCAATGTTGATATTAAGTGGTAATTTTTGATATTATTTGTTAATTCGATATCAACATGGTAAAACAAATGAATTTAGATTTGTCATAATTGAATTTGTATTAAATTCATATTAATTTGTTATTAATACAATAAAAATTGGATCGTATCATGGATTAATATGCTAACTTGTTTAAAATACGATTTATAAAACATGTCATGTTGTTTCGAGTTTGATCCATTAATTTTTTAAAAAATTATGTTATTATAGTATTATTTTTATGTTATTCAGATTATTTTATGTTAAACGTACCAGATTGATGCACATTATATATATTAGGTTGATGTATATGATACATGAGTTAATTCAATTGAAATTTAAATTTTTATCATGATTAGTATTTCAAGTAGCTCCAAATCCTTTATATTAATTCATGGTTTAAACATTAAGTGCCAGTTCGAATTATCAAATATGAAAGAGTAGATGAACTATTTCTTGTATAATTCATTATTAATGGATAATTATATTTTATGATGAATAAAAAGAATTTATAGGGTAAACCCATTAAATCACGATCTTAATTCCTTAAATTAGATGAATGTTTATCTGTGGACAACCTTGCTTGCGTTGCAGGTGCATATATCAATGGTTGGTGAAGACAAGATGAGAATAACATGGATAACAAATGATCCAGCTCCATCAGTTGTACATTATGGTACAACATCTGGACAGCCCACAGCTTCTGCAACCGGGACGGACTCCACCTACCGCTATATCGTCTATAATTCAGGCCATATTCATGATACTGTCATTGGTCCGCTCTCCCCTAACACCCTTTACTTCTATCGTTGCGGCTCTGATTCTGCCCGTGAATACACTTTCAAAACCCCTCCCTCCGCGTTCCCTGTCAAGTTTGCCGTTGCGGGTATCTTATTTTACGAAATAACATGAATAATATAAAAATGATGTGATTAACTCGTAATAATAGGTATCCAACATGATAGACTTAGACATGGTGTTTTGATGCAGGTGATCTTGGGCAGACAGATTGGACACGATCAACTCTTGACCACATATCAAAATCTGATTACGATATTTTGCTTCTACCAGGAGACTTATCATACGCTGATTATGATCAACCTTTGTGGGATTCCTTCGGCCGATTGGTTGAACCATTGGCAAGCCAGCGGCCATGGATGGTTACGCAGGGAAACCATGAGGTCGAGAAAATCCCAGTTCTACACGGGACTCCATTTACAGCCTACAATGCTAGATGGCATATGCCATTTGAAGAAAGTGGGTCAAGTTCGAATCTATACTATTCGTTCAATGTAGCTGGTGTTCATGTGATCATGTTGGGTTCGTACACTGATTTCGATCCAAATTCACCGCAGTTTAAGTGGTTGCAGACAGATTTAGGAAAGGTTGACAGGTCAAAAACGCCATGGATAGTGGTGCTGATTCATGCACCATGGTATAATTCTAATACTGCTCATCAAGGTGAAGCTGAGTCGGTGGATATGAAGAAATCCATGGAAGGTTTGCTCTATCAAGCTCGTGTTGATCTTGTTTTTGCTGGCCATGTTCATGCCTACGAGCGATTTGTAAGCCTTCTCACCATCTATTTCATATTTATGCCCATAAGATTAATATAATGTATATTTACATATATGAATATTTCAAAGATATATATGATTACGATTTGATAGTATATTATGGTGGGTGCAGACTAGAGTTTACCAAGACAAAGCAGACGCTTGCGGTCCTCTTTATGTAACAATTGGCGACGGCGGCAATCGTGAAGGGCTTGCCAGAGAGTAAGTATTGATGATACGAATGAAAAAATATTTGAACTTTATTAAATATAATAATAATAATGATAAATATTGATTTCATAATATGTAATAATTATAGTAGAAAGATTAGGACGAGGGTTATGAATACGTATGAGAACAGTAGGAAATGGTAAAGAGATGTGAAACCCAGCAAGATTGAAGAAAGAGAATAAGCATTCTGACATGTAAATGTGCAGGTACAAAGATCCGAAGCCAGAAATATCAATGTTCAGAGAGGCAAGTTTCGGGCATGGACAACTTCTAGTAACGAATGCAAGTCATGCAGAATGGATATGGCACAGAAATGACGATGATGATCAAGTTCCAAGTGATTCCATCTCCATTACTTCCCTCTCTTCTAATCCTGCTTGTCATCCTTGAACATCTTCACATATATATATATATATATATTCTACCTCTTGGCAACTAGAATAATTGATGTTGGAATTAAGTTATATGCATCTAGAGTTTTTGTTATTGCAAGTTTAAACATCAACCATTCTATCGCTTGCTATGATTTCGTTTCTCCGCACACAAAAGGAGGAAGAGATCGATTTCAGAGGGTTCATCCCTGAAAGGGAAAAAAAACAAGCGCCGTTGCCGGGGATCGAACCCGGGTCACCCGCGTGACAGGCGGGAATACTCACCACTATACTACAACGACCGGATGACTATGAGACTTACTTATTACTAAGTTAGAAAGTACAAATCAGTATTTAAAATTTCAATGTATATATTATTTTGAAGTATTATAATATTGGATGGGAATCGATGCTGGAAAAATTGGTCCTGTTCCCATAAGTAAGGCAAAAAAATCAAACCCATAATTTGTTGGTAATATATCTGCTGGTTCATCTTCCTCCATAAACCCTTGCTTGTATGGATTTTTCTTAGAAATTAATGACATTTTTGGAACGAATATTCATTAATAAATGAATTATAATGGATTATTTTAAATTCAAAGATTTCAAGTTTCATTTAAACCAAAGCAAACACCGCTCAAATGAAAGCATGGCAGGAGTAAGAGCTTGATGATAATGTCCAACATATAACCTAGTTTTGATATTCAGATTATGTAATCCTGATGAAATCCAGGATAAACAAGAGCTTGATAAAAACATTAGCAGATAGGGCATTAGCAATTCAAAAAGCAAGCCCTATTCTCCTGCCTGGATTTGGCGTGTTTGATTCCAGGAACAGTATCCATGCCAACATTTGCAGTCATTTGTTCTATCATTGTACAGATCTGGACGTGTCATTGTAAATAGAAGCCATAGGAAGGTTACCACTCCAGCTACAAATGCCACACTCACCATTCCTGAAATCATAACAAAAATACATCATTTTTAACATCATCTTGCTAAAGTTTAATTAAAAATTTTATTGCATTTTAAGAATTTTTTACTATTCTTTTATTATATTACCACATCTATCATCTTTATAACAACCATCTATCACCGGTCGCCCACCAAGTGAACAAGTTGATTTAGCTTTCTGCGACTTGATCAATGAACAAGTTGCCAAAGGCTATTCAGTGGCCCTACCTATTGTCGTTTTGGCAAAACTTCGACACACGTGCATTTTTAAATTCTATGTCAAAAGATCAGTTCGATTACACTCATACCAACATACCTGTCCTCCTTGTAAACAGTACAGGCAATCCCATAAAATTGCAAAAAATATGAGCCGCTAATGGGGCTAGAAGATGTCCTGCAAAAACAGATACCAGCCGCTAAGTGCAAGGAAATATCTGAGAAAGAAAAATTTCAAAGCCGTACTATGATCTGTTACATCGACAAGGTGCACAAATTCCACATGCCCGTGGACGTCGAACTATAACTGGAACCAAATATGTCTAATTTCTCGTCTATGTTTCATATTTATCCAAAATGAGAATGAAGATGAAAATAATTAACATCATATGTTAAAAAATCAGCAAAAACACATCCATTCCAAATACCCAGAAGTCTATTCCAGCAGACAGGATTATTATGTGCTACCCGTATCACCTGGAGAAAAAAAGGCCAAGGTTACGGGAGCAAATCCTACATTTCTTATCCATATACTACAAGTGGTTAGGGATTAGCGAATGTTCTAATAGGCACCTGCGGCCTGAAAGCTTTCCATTATTTCAAAGCAAGAGCAACAACATTAAATGAAAAGAAAACTAAAACATCTTGTACTGCAAGAACTCAGTCAATGAATATGTTTCCAATAACCAACCAATGTTTGAAATGCAAACTTCAAACGATCATTTACACCTAGATAAAATTGGAAGGCTTTCTTTGACACCAGCACTGGGCCTATTATCAATAGAGATAATGCAATGCAGCAAATGTTTCAACTCTTTATTCACAAGCTATGATTTACCTGTTCGAATGTAAAGAAAAGAAGCATAACAACCAAATACCACGGTATAGCCAAGCTGAAGACCTGAAATTGACACATAAAATGCACTCACCTATTAGATATTAACTTTTCATCAATAATGTTCTTACCAAAATAGTGTACCAGCCAATCTGAATTAAAGAAAAATCCATAGTTATAGAATAGAGGAGCAAAAACAAGCAAGATGTTGACCAACGGAAATGGAAACTACCTACAACCATAGAGGCCTTAAGCAAGCTGTAGTTATGCCTGATATAGATCTCCATCCAATGATTCAGATGTGCTGCACACAATGATTACATATCACAATTGATAAAACTGCTTTGTACATAAAAGATCACCATCCACTATGGACTATAATTGGCAATACAGCCATGACATGAAACCAGAAATTCCTAAGATTTGGAATTGCATGCAAGAATCATAATATGTGCACTCAATAAAAGAAAAGAGTAGGCAATATGTAATTAACAATTCTGCAGGACTTAAGGCTTCAAATAGACATAAAACTATGCTAGCAAACAGATGTATGATCACTTGCTCTTGAATTCTATCTATACTTAATCAACTATGTCAAAAATAGATGATGGCAAAGAAAAAGAAGACACAATGACAAGCGCACCATATTTATCAATAAGTGTCAACTTACCCAAGCTGAAAAGTATAGGACAAAGAAAAATGACATAGGAAATCTTGAATCTTCCACATAGAAGTAGAGGTATCATGCATGCTCTAAACACCAATTCCTCTGTTAATGGGGCCTGTGCAGGAGAATTGAGCATTAATTGAACCTTTGAAATAATTACTTCAAACTGAACAAAGAACATAGAAACATGCAAAATCTTATAGCTTAGGATATAATAAGCTGATCCGGCCTATTCATTTTGGAACATCACAACCACAAACACGATATTATTCAGTAAAGAGCAATGTTCAAATCATCAAAATGACAAAGAAACTAACCACCACATAATTACGCCAAGTCAAGACATTGGAAACAGTGGAAGACATCCAAGCAATGACGTTTTGGAAGAGTATGTTGATACAGTTAAATGAAACGCCTCTACAGTCATTGACATGCTGCCTCCATGAATCCACCAATAATAACAACTTGAGGGAAAAAGATCCAGCATACATTAAAGAAGTCAAGGATAGAGGAAAGACCACGGCTTGCCACTGTTTCACACATAAAATTGCATTTCAACAATGCGAATTTAGCAATCAGTCACCCTTTTCCAATCTGCAAACCATACAAGAATATAAAAGCAGTAAATTACAAAACGCAAACAAGAGCTTCTCCCCTAGCTTTCACATAACACCATTTGTAATATAAAAAATTAATTAGGAAAAAACTTCAGAACACTCACAATATGATCCAATCTGATGCCATAAATCCCAAATATATAAGACATCTCCCTGCTAGGTATCTGAAATCAACAATCAAAATCACGGAGAAATGATTAGGTTTTCCAAAATTGCCATCAGTAGAACACATTAAACTTCTTTGTCTTAAATCAAATGCACGAATCTAGTTCAATAAAGTTAATCGAAAATGCGCCAAAAATACTAATTATTTCTCTCCCGAAATGTAACCAAAAGAAAGAAGAGCTGAAGATTAGGAGAACTTACAGGGAGAATAAAAGCGCATAAAATAAGAGAAATTAGAGAAGAAATAGAGGCGCATATGAACCGTCGGATCATGAATTCTTTGAGAGATGAAGGAGGAGGGAGGCGTAAGATTAAAGTAGGAGCATAAAGAATCGCCACATAAAAGAAGGCCATGGAGGCGCATGCTATAACCGCTGCTTGTTTTGACAAGCCTGTGTCTTGTTCCATGGCTGAATTCATCAAACCCTAGATCGCTAATCGGAGAACGAAATCGAGTTTCTCGATGGCCGTCCGGTTCTGTTGGTTTGACTAAGTGCTGGTTGACTTGACTTGACGGTTGGATAACATATTCATTACTTATAGGAGAAGGTTTTCTTTTCCTATTTTTATGACAATAAATTGACTTTATATAGTAATTTTTTTATATTATTTTTATAAATTAATGATTTTATGTTATATTAATCATTTTATATTAAATTAATTTATATTATATATACAATTATTTATATAAAATTATTTATTTAAATTTTTGATAAAATTAATATTTTAAATTGCATTATTAAATGTATTTCCAACGAATCGGTTCAAGGAAAAAAAAGTATTCCCGACCAACGACAGTGGGGTAATTAAGGCTACCCGAGAGGCCCCTGAAGAGTCATCCGGCGAATCTCCCGCCGCGAAGACTCCACCGTGGACGCCAAGTAACCCGCGTGAAAAGTAAAATATACCCCTACAGTTCACATTTCTATGATCACATTTTTCAATAACAGCCTCTTTAAAATCCACTTGTCTCTTGCCCTCTCTGATCCCCGATCGCGAAAGTCCTAAATCTACTTTCCCTCACTTATGGCTAAACAATTCGCCGTTCCGCCGGTGATTTTTCCCTCCGGCGGCAATCCTGCTCTATCTGGAGCCTCCAACATGCAACAACGCCGTGTTCCGACTGCCCCATTTCAACCTCCACGGTCACCAAACTCGGGAATCCCGTTCATGTCATTTGATATCGGTTCTCCCGCGGCTACGACTCCTTTCACCGCCGGACCAATTGGCGGAGCCTCCGTATCTTCATCCGGAGCGAACTTCGAAGACGAAGAACCACTCCTCGATGAACTCGGTATTCATCCCGATCAAATCTGGAGAAAAACAAAATCTATACTGAATCCATTTCGAGTCACATCAGATGTCCACAAAGATTCGGATCTATCCGGCCCGATCTTTCTTTACCTATCACTATGTCTATTTCAATTACTCGCAGGGAAGATTCAATTCGGCGTGATACTGGGATGGATTGTTGTATCATCGATATTTATATACGTCGTGTTCAACATGTTGGCAGGAAGGAATGGAAATTTGGATCTGCACACATGCACGAGCGTGGTTGGATACTGCTTGTTACCGATAGTTATTTTATCGGCGATTTCATTATTTTTACCGCACGGTGGAGCTTTAAGATTTGTAGTCGCGGGTATATTTGTGATATGGGCAACTAGGGTTTGTACGAATCTAATGGTATCGGTTGCTGATGGTGGTGAAGAACATCGCGGATTGATTTCGTACGCTTGTTTCTTGATTTACACTCTGTTTTCTTTTCTTGTTCTGTTTTAGTCTATTAATCATGACACTGGCATTGAATTCTTTTTCATTTGTTTTTTCATTACAATGTTTGAGGTTTACCATGAATCTTATGTAATGATGGCATTGGTAAAGTCACGATTTTTTGCGCGCAAATGGAAATATTAACAAATGCTAAGCTGAGAGATTCTAATTTTGGCCGTTCTACTAGATTCTGTGCAAGTATTTAATGCATTCTCCTACTTTGGCGGTATGAATTGTTATTGCATTGCTTCATTGCAAATGCTATTCATCAAGCATTAGCAATTCATCTTTTAGTAATCCACCTTGATCGAGTTCAAATACGTCTTTTCATGGGTAGTCTAAGTGGTTGAGTCATTACCATTACCATTTTGAATTGCTCCTTAGCAATGACAGAACCGAGAGGGTGAGGGTGGCCATGCCCCGGTTGGGGGCAGGGAATTATGAAACTATAACGGTAATGTCCCTCAAGTTTTCTGGTTCCTTCGTAGTTCCTTTGTGCTATTTTTATTGTTTACGCTGTAGAGATTAATGACATTTGTGTTTAGGAATTATGTATTTATATATTTTTTATGTTGTCTTCACAAATACGTGAAGCTTTTCATGGCAAATTGTATGAATTTGTCTGTGCACTGAATGCACTTATATGACTTGGAATTTTTAAAATTATAATGGGACATGCGTTTCTTTAGTTTAATCGCTAATCAATCAAACCATTCATTTATTTTGGTTAGAGACTGGAAATGCAGTTCTACATTGGCAATTTTCTTGTGTGCAAGTAGTTCACATGATGTATGCAAGTAAATCAGTGGTTTGTGTCATGTTAGTAGTCTTGTCTGGTCTTTAGAATGATTGAACAAATCATCGTTGATAGTGATGGATGTCATGTTGGATGATTGAGGCAGTAGAAAGATCATGTAAACTTATAATTACATTCAGTTTGAAGTTGGAAACTATTGGCTGCTGTAGACACCGCCAAGTGCAGAGGCTCTATGTCTGTATTTGCAATTGGAGCTGCACTTGATATACCATACAAGGTCAACTGTAGATTCTTTCCTTCCTTCCGTGAATGAATCAACCACTCATGGGTACTTGTTATATGGAAATATTTATTTTTAGTTTTTACTTAAAAAATATAAAAATCTATAAATAAATAAAAAATGTCTAAAAATTACCCATTAGCATGTGCTATCATGTACACACATTTACATAGGTATAATAAATTTATGTTCATATTCAATGTCTATTGAATGCATATATATCTAGTTTAGATGAGATATTTTTATTTTCAATTTATTACTAGAAATCGATGATGATTAAAAGTAAATATCGCTATTTATCTATGAGCATTCATTAAAAAAAAAAATTATTATAAAAAATGAATGGCAAGACAAAAACAGGTATTTAATTAGCTTTAAAATGGAGGAAATTGTAAACCATACTATTAATTTTCCTCAACCTTTGAATTTAAAGTAGAACGAAATTATAAAAAAAAATAAAGAGTGATATGGAAAAATTAAAGTGAAACAAATTTAAAAAAAAAAACTATTTTTAGTTTAAAATTAGGGCAATTGGTTCAATATGGAATTTTTTTCTTTAATGTCAAGTAATGATGAGATAGACAACCTTTGAATATTAAGGTTGATTGGTATGTTACGTTGGTTGGTTGGTTAAAATCCTTAACTTCACAAAGTGCAATCTTGTACTTTTCTAATATAAAATTTTATACACATTTATTTAATTTTAATTTATATATAAAAATATAAATTAAATTTTGAGAATTAAAATTCCAAATAGAATTGGGTAAAGATTATGAATTTGTTAATAATATAATGATATATATTAATTTTCATTAAATGTTATTCATATATTAGATTTATGTTGATTGATATATAATTATTATTAATTATTATATATAATATAAATAATAATGGAGAGATATATATATATATAATATCTATATATTAAGTCAGATTAATGCAAGTAAAAGTGGGAAGTGGACCCGTATGGGTGTAGTCCAGTTGGTACTCGGACGTGGTGTTGGTAACAAAGAGCCACGGTTCGAGTCTTGGCAGCTGAAGTGTGGGAGTAACATCCTCTGGGTGGACTCATTGTGAGCACCAAGACCTGGGTCCCTGTTTAGGAGGCCGCTGGATACCATAATTTATCCTCCCTCACGATGCTCGTCGGGTCGAACGGTGGGGGCCCCTGGGGTGAGGGCATCACCTTTTTTGATAACAAAGTGGGAAGTGGGAAGTGGGCAGGTGTACTAGTATTGACATCATTCTGAGGGATTTGGTGGCAGAATTAAGAGTAGCTCAACTTACTTGCTACATTACATTACTTTGTTGTTAACTACTTCTTCTATTTCCTCTTATAACTATTCCTTCTCCATTTGGAAGAACAAGAAAAGACTATTGTAAACATGATTTTTTATAATTTTTAATAAAATTTTTTAAAATTAATATATATTTGATTTATTTACTTGATATATGAATAAGAATATAAATTGGATATAAATAATAATTTTTTGTTTAATAAAATTGTTAAAAATACAAGAATTGTTGGGGTTATAGTTGTAGATTTGTTGAAGACCGTTCTATTTGCCACCAACCCCCGCATAACTTAACCAATTACTATATGTATAATATCAAGCCAGACCCCGCCATAGCCATGCAACCATTGCCAGCTGCTGCTTCTGACATGGATTCCGCAACACCACGAGCTCCTTGGCAACAAGGAAGAGCATCCGAGACATCAGTCGATATCAAAGAAGAGGATGTAACCGAAGAAGAAGAAGAAGAAGAGCTTTTCGAGATCGATATTGACGCATTTAACGTTATCCCACCACCCAATTACTTGGAGAGCTATTCCACAGCAGCAGCAACAAACAATGCATTGTTTGCTAACTGTTTGTTACCAATTGCTGAAGTTTCAAGTGCAATTCCTTCTCCATCCACTGTCTGCCATGAGTTATCTCTAGCAGAGCAGCTTATGTTTCCCAAGTTGCTTACACCTTACCATTTGCTTCTAAAAAGCTTTTCTTTACAACAATGAAATCACAACATCTAATATAATGAAATTAGCTTCTTATGTTACTACTCTTTAATGATACTTTATACCATAATTCAAATACACATCAGAACCTTCGATTAATATAGAATAATCCTAAAAGGATCCGATTATTTATCAAAGTTCAACTTTGAAATGTTATTTAAATATTTGAATGAAGATAAGTATGCTTATATTCATTCAAATATTAAACATGTGTTTATTAGGCAGAGGTTGATTAATTACTAGGACGTCGGCTTCTAGCACTGGATTCTTTCTGAGCATTGAAGTAAACAGCAGCGACCGGAGGGCCGAGATCGTTTTCGATGGCGAAATTTCGGGTGCTGAAGTTATCCCTTGAAGAAGGTAGGCTCACAGTTTGTCGACGTTTCTGCTTGAAGAGAACAAACACAAACCTGTGGATCCCTATTGTTGGCTTTGGAGTTTCGTAGCTCATAACTTCCTTTCCTGTTCATAGATTATTATTCCACTAAGACCATCATTTCAATTTATTATGTAAGAATTATCCATGATTAAATAGTTTTAATTCTTGTAAAAAATAATTATAATCAAAAAAATAAAAATAAAAAATTAACGGGTAATATATGATATGTATAAAATATCATTCATGAAAATATCATATATTATATATGAAAAATCTTAATTAGGATTATATTACGTTCATGTTTAATAAAATTAGTTGTTTTGGATGATAAGATCAATATTTTGATTACTTATTTAATATAAAATAGTAAGAAAATAAATAAAACATAAAAAAACTAAGCTATATACGTTAAAGATAATACATGAAAATTATCCCGAATTAAAAAAATAACAATTTTAAAAATCTTTTTGAAAAAAATAGAAAAATAGAGAAAGAGAAATAAATTATTACCAAATGAAGCATCAGTTGTTCCAGGAATGTCGGTGACTACCCTGTAAAAGGAAAAATAAGAATTAAATAGTGATGGTGGATTTTTTTGAAAAAAATCCATATAATAATATAAATTGGTTATTTTTTAAAAAATACAAAAAATAATTGATTTTTAAGATTTAAATACGAAAGAACATTTAGGTATTTCCTCAAGTACCAGTGGAGGTGCTCCCTTAAATACGGATCGCTAGGACCCGGAACATCCGGGTCGGTCAAAACCTGTTACTCATCATATATTACACAATGATTAGGGACATAATATAGTTGACTTGTTAGAGAAAGAGAGAGATGGAAGAAACCAAAGGAGCAGTGAAATTTTGTACGGTGGTGAATGAAAAGAATACCAAGGTGTAAAAGCTTCTGAAATCACCGGCATGGATGTCGACCCTAGGTTTGAGGAGAGTGGAAGAAGGATGGAGTTCATAGCCATTGCCAACTCTTCTGTTACAGTAAGTGATGGACATGGTGACGGTGGAAGAGAAAGGATCAATTACATCCCCAATCACTCTCCCTATTACCAGAGTATTTGCCATGCCTGTTTCCGAATTTCCCTCACTCATAACACTCACTCTCGATTTAACCAACTCTCTTACTTTGCCTACGAATCCCTTACTTGTGCGTGTGTGTATATATATGAGTGTGTACAGTGCATGTCTATGTCAGCTTGTCCTCGACGTATGCATGGATCGATGTTTTGCCTACGAATCTCTTTTTACGCAAATGATCTTTTGAAATTCTCAAAATTCTTTATTATTTTTCTAGCAAAAAGAATATCTTTATTTTCAGCTTGTCCTCGACGTATGCATGGATCGATGTTTGGTTCCAATAATTTTATTGATTCATCAAACTTTATTTAATAATTGTTTTAAAAATTAATTTATCCATTGTAAATTTATCATTACTTAGTCATTATGTAGATTAAGTAAATGTCTAATCCATAAAAAAAATACAATATCTTAAAATTTAAGTTTATTTTCAAAAAATTCTTAATAAAATTTTTTACATTATTTATGAATGATAAATCTTAATATTAATATAAATATATCAAATTCAAAACTCTTTTATTTAAAATATTATTACCATAATTAGTACATAAAAATTTAATTTTCAATTCATAATTTTTAAATTAACTAATTTTTTAGATTTTAAAAGAAGGGAATAACCTTAAGATTCAAAATAATAAAAAAAATTATGTAAATTTTATATTTTTGAAATCATTGTAGAAATAAAATATTTTTAAAATATAATTATTAGATTTTAAAAAGGTTTAATGTAGGGTTAGAGAATTTTAATAAAAATTTTAAAAGATTTGCTATACAAAACAATTATTTTTTAAATGATTTTAAATCATTTGCTATTTAATTTTTTTTTAAAATATTATCATTTATATATATATATATATATATATATATATTATATTGATAAACTATTGTGAAAAAAAAGTATAATAGTCTAATGGTAGTTAAATTGGGTAATTAAGGAGGCAAAGAGAACGGAGAGACGTGGATCCGAATCCTAATATCTTTCTCGGTCGGATTCCTCGTACCCCAAAATCAACTGGGAGTCTTTATGGCCACACAATGGGTATATATGTCCATGCATGGATGGTCTTTGATTCTCTTCTTCATAATTTCTATATAATTTTCATCTCAATATACAATATATTACTATATTAAATATATTTAGAATGTGAATTTTGATCCGATTTAATAATATTGTTGGCGTATAAATAGTATTATTTTCACATGCATTATATTTCAACAAGTTTTAAATTTATAATCCTTAAATTATAATTACGTCACCACAAGAATATGGGTCGCAACTGCAGTATAAAGGTATCGTTTACTGGGATCAAGAGCTGCTAAGTACTAGTTATTGATTTTATCGATTATTTAGGCAAATCAACATTATAGTTTATTTAATTAATTAAAAACATAAACCAACTACTAAATATATAAAATATATAATTAAACCTAAGATTGAGCGATGATGAACAAAGATTACACCTTCTATTATTAATCTGTTTACCAACTTCAAAACAGTGTTTAGATGCAAAGTTCTTTCTTCCAAAAGAGTCTTTACCTACTAAAATTAACCTAATACCCTACTTTCGTGACTGCTAAGATTAACTTCAGCGATTAAGTTCATTTACTACACCTTGTGCCTCCAAATTAATTAACTCCTATGTCTAGGCAGTTATCGTTCGGTGTTCTTAAATTCGTTCGGTTAGGT
>CANYBF011585354.1:0-16962 GCA_948192965.1 Dalechampia spathulata | reverse complement strand
ATTAACTTCTTGTTAATTAATATGACCTTCAATCATAAGATTGTTCATGAATTATAACAAAAAGGGGTAGCCTGAGGAGCTTAAGTATAAATTAAAAGATGGTTTGCATGATTAAGGAATCATGCTTAACATATGCAGCATGTATAGACTAAGGGATATTTGTTTTAGCTTATAAACTGGTCAAACAAGATGACTGGAAGAAGCTTCAACCAAAGTTGACAGAAAAGTATGTTTTGGGTTTGGGCTGATGGATTTAGAAGGCATCAGCATGCGTTCATGGCCCAGACAAATCCTGCCAGGTAACTGCTTGACGCAATGCTAGGAAGAAGCCTGGCATGTGCGACTCGCATCTTCCGAGTCCATCGTATACGTTAGTCCTTCGCCGGAAAATTATTTATGGATTATTTTTTAATAAAATTATTATTTAAAATTGTTTATTAAAGAAAAAAAAGATAAATATATATATTTCTTGTATCTTTATCATGTTTCATGTCCGTCACTTATAATTTTTTTAAAAAAATCGAATTTTTTGGATTCTTCTTTTCAATAATAATTATATATTTATATATTAATTGATCCAAACAATATTAATTATATTAATTAATATAGTTAAAAGAATCAATAAATGGAGCGGTTAGTTTAGTAATGCAAGCATATTATATTTAATTTGGAAGATAAAATAAAATTATAGAATTATTTTTCAATCAAAAACAATTTTATTTTTATTTTAAATTAAATTAATTTTTATCTAAATAAATTTTATTTAAAATATATACTAATTTTTACTTAAAACAATAAATAAAATTTTATTTTCATATAAATATTTATTTTATTTAAAATAATTTAAAAAATTTTTATTTTAGCATTTTAATATAAATATTAATTTTTATTTAAAATTATTCAAATATATTATATGAATATAATTTTCAAATAAAATATTAAATTTCTTCACAATTAAATTAAAATAAAATAAAATAATATTATTAATTGATTCTAAAAATATTAATTTTTTTAAACAATTAAAATATATTTATCACTTATTTTTAAATTATATTTTTGTAGAGAAATCAATTTAAAAAATTTTAATAATGATGAAAATTGATGAAAATAAGTTACATAAAGTGCTTATGAAAATAAGTATGTTATATTTTATTTTTTTATTAAATTTATAAAATAAGAATTATTATATATTTAAATTAAAATATAATTTTATATTATATATATGTTCGGTTGTATTTTACTGATTGTATTTATTTAATTAATTTTTTTAATTCTATATTAAAGTATAATTAATTAATTAATCAATTTTATGATAATATGCATATAAAAATAGCATAAATATGATGCAAAATAAAATTTAATTAAAATAAAATATTATAAAATTAATATATAGTAAAAAATATTAATATATGTAAAATTATTACAAAAAATAATATATGTAAAATTTTATGTTAGTAATAATATTTTATCTTTTTAGAGAAATTGAAATTACTAAAATTAGATAATTATAATTACATTAATTCATTCAAATAATAAATTTTTTATTTTATATGAAAATAAATTACAATTAATGATGAGTAAAATTTACAATATTAATATCATTGCTTATGATATAAGAATATGAAGTATAATATAAAATTTTTTTAAAGAAATGTATAATTAAATTAAATTAATCTTATTATAAAAATGAATTAAATTAATATAAAAGATATCATAGGAAAATAAGATTAATATTTTATATGATAATAAAATTTTGATATAATTAAAATCATGTATTACATATTCATAACAATAGAATTCTAAAAAAATAAAAATCTTATTATAAAATTGATATATATAATAAAATAATTTTTTGAATTAAAAATAAAATTTTAAATAATATGTATAATATTAAAATTTTATTATAATTCAAATTATATATTATAATAGAATCTTAAATGATAGATCTAATAATAAAAATTTAAGATGATAAAAATCTAAATATAAAAAATATACGTATATTAATAAAATTTTATTAGGATTAAAATTATATTTACAATAAAAATTTTAAATAATATATATAATAATACAATTTTAAAATATAAAAATTTGATTATGATATATATAATTATAAATTTTATTTAAATGAATAAATATTAAAAAAATTATAAAACTAATATAAATAATATATCAAACATTTTATCTTAGATCCATATTTATCTTCTTCTCCTTTTTTTTTTTTTTTTTTATCTTAGATTAATATTATCTACCTTATTTTATCTTTATTTATTTTATGATTCTATTTTTTTCTTTATTATGATGAAACTTTTGTCTATCAAGATTTTTGAAGAAAAGGTGAGAAAGGAACAAATTTCTATAAGATTTCTTAATTTAATCTATGTATTGATCAAGGATTTTGATGTTTTATTAGTGAAGATTATTTTTTTAAATTTTCTACAACTTCTAATACTTGATTGTGTCAATTTGTCTCTCCTCTTGTTGCAATGCCGTTATACTGATGTGTTTAAAACAATTGGATGTAGTTTTTCTGTTGGTTTCTTGTGTTTTCTTTCATTTTTTCTTGCATATTTTGGTTCAAAACTGTGCTGTGTTGCTTTGTGTATTTTTCTTTATGGAAAATTTTATCGATATATTCTTTCTTTCTTTATTATTATGGTAAAAAAAAACAATTTATGTATTACATGAGAATTCCATTTAGAAATATCTACAATACAAATCTATGGAATATTCTTACACGTTAGGGATAGGTAAATCTTCAAAAGTGTGAAAAATGAAAAATAATTAAAATGTTACATTTTTTAATAAATTATAATTAAAAGTTTTTTGATATTAATATACACTTAATTTATATTATGGAAAGATAAATTTTAAATTTCACATAAATTTATTAAGAAATTATTATCTTCATAAAAAAATTATTATTATTATTATTGATGTCTAAATAGGTATATCTTAACATGCATAATGAATTAATAAGTTTTAAAATTTATAATCGTTATTATATAATTACGCTATCGTAAAAATACAGGTCGCAATTGTAGTATAAGAGTATCGTTCACTTAGACTAATTGCAGTCAACTACTAGACGTTGATTTCATCGATTATTCAAGTATTCCAACCATTAAATTGTAGCATATAGTTTATCTAATTAGCTAAGTATTAGTCTATTGACATAATATACATACTTTATAATAATGAATAGGGATGGATGAATATGAATTAAAATAAGATTATCCATTAGCAATTGATCATAAACTTCAAAGCAGTGTATTATTGTAAAATCATTTCTTTCAAAAGAGATATTTATCTATTGAAAACAAGTTAACAACCTACTTTTGTGATTATTAAGTTAAATTCATTGATTAACCCAAATCACTTTATGTTTCCTAAATCACTCAACTCCTATGTCTAGACAGTCATAATTAAGTGTTCTTAAATTCATTTAGTAAAATTAATCCTTCTTTCAAGCGATTAATAGAATTATATAATATTCACATGTTAAAAGGACACATTTCAATAATTGAATATAATGACATGAATCATAACTTAAAAACAAGAAGAACATCAAATTACTAATAAAACGAAAATATATGTTCATATAGCATCCAACCCTATCAATCACCACTAAAGTATAATTAGAACTTCAATACAGTAAATGAACATAACATTAAAAGGAATTACAACCATAATAAAATGTTCAAAGCTAAAATTAGAAAGAAGATGGAGGTAAAGGAGAACTTAAACAATCTGCTACTACTATGCTTCAACTCCTCCTTTCTGTCCAATTCGGATGCTCTTCTCAATGTTTGACGAAGAATTATAAAAAGGTAAATTCAAAAGAAGATTTTCAAGATTTACAATGCAAAAAAATTTTAGTTTTCTCCCTTCTCTTCAAAACCCTAATTTTCCTTCTATGAATGAATGAATGAATGAATCCCCTCCTTTCCACATGTTCTAACTCCCTAAAAACTCATTCTAAAAACTATTTACCCCTAGATGGATCCTAATCGTCTGATTAAATGATTCTACGGTTAGCACAAGAGTAAGATAAAGTGACATAAACAAGTCACACGAGTCGTGTGGTGTAAGCAAGGCATGAATTATGTGAAGCTCGAATGATGCAAAAGAGAGGAAAAATCGAAGGAGCTGCATAGAACATGACTCATGTGGCTCCTCACACGAGTTGTGTGAGGCTCGACTAGGGAGAATGGAAGGAATTTTAGGAGAACACTAGGGACATGACTCGTGTCGCTCTCCACATGAGTCATGTGGAGCTTGGCAAAGGGGGAGAAATTGAATTGTGAAAGAGTGAAACGTGCCTAACACGAGTCGTGTAGCTAAAACATGACCTATGGGACCTAGAACTAGCATATTTATACATGAAACGAGTATTAAATACTATAGAATATGCAAATCTATAGCTAAACATAATTAAATTATAAACTAAAGTGGAATGACATGTAAGAATTTAATGCCAAAACTAAAATCATTGTTTTATATGTGATGAAGAAAATGTAAAGAATTATGCTAATAATGCAAGATATAAGTATGAAAAATGAAATGATATGAAATGCATGAAATATTATATGATATGCTAATATATGCAAATAAAATGCATAAAAATTCAACTAAATGAATCATTTAAGAATAGAGAAAAGAGATGATAATATTAATTATCATTTATAAATTTAAAATTATTTAATATTATTATAAAATATCAAATAAATAATAAGCCGGTAAAGAAATCAAATTGGAATACATTACCAGCTGCCCTTTGACTAATTACTAATTGAGAGAACGTGGCACCAACGCATGCCCGCTGCTATCATTTTACAAGACCCTCCAGAAGACAGATATCATGTATCCCTGAATTTCATTTTCATTTCTAAATCAATTTAATTTAATTTAATTTTTTTACCATTTTAATTTTATAAATCGAATGGAATACTTTTTTTTAATAAATGGAATTGATTTAAATGCATACCAAATGAATGATACTAAAATTAATAGAAAAAATAATATTAAATTTAATATGATATAGTTGTTTGTTGGCCTCTTGCTTAGAGATTGGATGAACAAATCATGATTGGAATAGAAAAACTGATTTGATTTGATTGTCTTTATAAATTTTAAATTTAAAAAATATTTGATTTGATTTGATTTAAGAAAATTAAAATTTTTGATTGAAATAATAAAAAATAAGGTAAAAATAACTAGAATTAATTTGAATTATGAATTTTTAAATTAAAAGAATTTTAATTTAATTCGAGGAGTAAACCAACCTAATGCTTTCTCAGATATGAAATGTTAATATTGAAATGATATATAAGTAGGATAAGATGTTGAGTAGAAGAACCATTTGAACCTCACCAAGTCCGTCTACCAAAGGGTGGGTCATAAATGCGGACGTCCGCCGTATCATCACAACTAACTGCCTCTCCTCTCAAGACTTCTACTTGTATGTTGCTTTTTTTTCATCATCTATGAAAGTGACTGTTTGTTCCTTTCTTTTTATTGGATTTGCATATCTGCCCTCGTATCCTCTCTTACATATTAATAAATTTTGATGGTGTCAATTTTATACTATATTATAAATAGATTTAATAATATAATAATATTTATTGATTTATATTTATATTTATATTGATTATTTTTTATAATTTTATGTAATTGATCATATTTATTTGATAATTGTTTTGTAGAAATGATGAAAAAAACCAGAATTTTATAAAAATAAATCATTTATATTAAAAATTGAATGATTATATTAATAAGTTTTCTTGAAAAAATCTTTGGTTGTTTTATATCTTATTTTCTTTAATATACTTCCCAATACTTGTCTTAATTGATATAATAAATTAATAAGAATTTTAGGATATTATTTTTGGATTAGGTTTGGCATAAGAGTAAAAACAAATGGGGGTACAAAAATTGCAGATCTTTTCTAGGTTTTTTTTTTTTGATATCGTCTAGTGGTACTTTTTTTTTCAAAAAGATACTGGGAATTTTTTAGAAATGGAGTATTAGAAAAGAAAATTGATAAATTACAAACAATAGATATCTAGAATTGTTTGACATGAAATTCGAATAAATATATTAAATTAGTTGATATGGATTACAATAATATGTTAGAAAGATAAAAAGAATAAATGTAAATATTACTGTTGACCCTGACTTTTCACCTACGCACATAATCTCAGGTTTTTGTTGATTTGGCTTGGTACAGGTCCTCGATGTCAACCCCAATTTACGTACATGCCTTTTTTAACTTCCTTTGAGTGTTCTGAGCATACAGAATGCATTACATTTTACATGTATAAGGCAGAGCACATAAACAGAACACACTGAGCATATAACACTATGCACACAACATGCAGCAAAAAAGATGTTTGATGGGGCTCACTTTTTGGGCCAAATCCGATGTGCTCTACATAACACAATGTGTTACAATGCCAAATAACGTTTATTTGACATACGGAGCGCGTTACATTTCGCTCATACAAGGTGGAGCACATAGCATGCAAAATACTATATACGTAGCATGTAGCACTATGCACTACGCATGTAGCGAAAGAAGACGTTTGGTGAAGCCTACTTTTTGGGCCGAATCTAACGTGCTCCATTTAGCACAACGTCTTAAAACACCAAATGATGCTTGTTTGACATACGACACATGTTACATTTTGCTCGTGCAAGGTGACACACATAGGGGCAAAATGCTATATGCGTAGCATATAGCACTATGTGCTATGCATATAACGAAAAAAGAAGTTTGGTCGAGAGCCTTCTCGGGATCAAATCTAATGTGTGTCATATCATACAATATCTTAGAACATAAAATGATGCTTGTTGGGCATAGGGCGCACATCCCGATGCAACCACAGTGGGCCTCATGTGACGTGTCAAAACACTATGTGCGTAGCATGTAGCATTACATACTGTTCATATAGGCTATGTGTTACGCATATAACACTATATACTACACACATAGCCTAAAAATTTTCAAATCTCACATTGAAAATTAGATTTCCCGAACCCTAACACCTTCCACTATAAATATGAGCCTTAGGTTCATGGAAAAAGGTTTGGAAATTGCTAAAAACGGCCAAAACTCTGCTAAAATCAAAACCCAACTTAATTAAACACTTAATTAAGCAAATTGTTTAAGATCTAGAGACTAATTAACACTAGTTAGGCTCCTAAACATGTTTGGAAAACAAGATCTTGAAGAAAAACCTACTGTAGTAAGTTAAATGCTCATTTTTCTTCCATTTTCTTCTTGTTCTACTTGGATCTATGATTTTTGGCTTCTTTACTTGATAATTGGCCTCAATCATGTTTGTTTATTGATTGCTAATGCCTATTTGTAATCAAAATAACACATTTCTGCCTTTGATCTACCTAGATCCGAGTTAGATCTCGTGTTTTTCTGAAAAACCTTAATTTCCCTTCTATTTTTCAAGCTATATGCGCCACATATACACCTATGTACGCTACACCTAGCCTATGTGTGGGGTACATAGGCCTATATGCTACGCATATAGGTCCTAAAATTTCCAAAAAATGCTTATTTCTTCCATTTTCACTCGTTTCTTTGCCTGCTCTAATGAGTCTAGTAATACTAAAGGCTTACCCATGTTTTTAGTGTTCTAGATCTATCAAATATTATCCAGATCTAATTAATTTTAGCCTTAAAATTAATTATCCAAGATGAATGCATATTCATGCTCAAAATGAGGTGCTTCCTTCATTAAACTTGCTGGAAATTGACTGTAAATCGTGTTTTTGCTAAAAAACTTGATTTCCCTTGAAATTTACTTGCTATGTGTGCCATATGTATTATGCTATGCATATAACACTACATGCTGCATATATAAAAAGAAATAAAGGTAGCAAGGGTATATGTATGATTCGATTATCGTGTTTTCACTTGTTTCTTTACTTGATTTGATGCATCTAACAACATTCATGGCTTTTCTATAGTCTTAATATTTTAGATCTATCAAATATTATCTGAATCTAATTGATTTTGGTTCCAAAATTGATTGTTCAAATTAAATGCTCATTTAATTGATTTGCTTGCGATTCAGACATTTATTCGTGCTCAAATGACATAACATGCTTTGTTAAAGTTGTTGGGAATTGTCTGTAGATCATGTTTATACTAATAAATTTGATTTTTTTTGCAGATTTATTTCCTATATGTGGCGAACATCATGCTATGAGCGCAATACATAGCCTATATGCTGTGCACATAGCACCACATGCTGCACACATCCCCTATATTTTTCATGAAAAATCACATTTTTCGCTCGATTTTAAACCCAATTTGATGATTCCAGTAACATTTGATGTTTGGCAGTAATTCAAATGTATTGGATCTATCATAAATTAATCATATTTAATTAATTTTGGCTTCAAAATTAATTTTTATTGATTAAATGCTTATTTGACTCATTAAAAATGTGATTTTCGATAGGATTGGATTTAGTTGGTCGAGTTGCTATCTCCAATTGCTGTTTGTGTGATGTTAGCAATTCCCATTCAATTTTCCATGATTGATTAAAAATAATTTTGCCTAAAATTATTTTTATTTATTTAATTTTCATAATCCGGCTCGTGTTAATTCGCTTGATTGTTGCCATGCAATTAATTGGATTTTGGCTCTTGGTTCATGACTTCATGTGGCATAGAATTAGCCAAATAAGTCCTAAATTCATTTGCTAGTAATGAATTTATTTGTTTATATTACATTTTTCACTCGTGCATTTTTGGCTAGTGCAACCCGAGGAAGAAAATTACCCGAGGAGGAGGGGATGTTACTTAACGTCCCAAAATGTTGTATACACGAAGATTTTATATAATAGGATAGCATTATCCCCTTTATTTGGTGTAATTTAGCCTTAAATTCCCTCATGTATCCCTTAATTCCTCGATCCCTTTCACCGGCCTTTCAAAATTTTATTTTGTGGATGGTTTGTTATATTTGCTAAACTATATATGTCATATCATGTTACATGTCATGTCACATGCTACATCACACACTTCTAAGCCATACCATGCATATGTCATGCCATAACATATATCACCTCGTATGCTAATATGATCCAAATATGCCAATTCTCCATACGCGCTATTTTTCATGTTATACGCCAATATACCAGGCCAACTTGCCATGCCATATGCCATTATGCCATGTCATTATACCATGCCATGTCACATGTCATGTCGTATGCCATGTCGCATGCCACGTCGTATGCCACGTCACATGCCACGTCGTAAGCCACATCACATGCCATGTCGTATGCCACATCGTATGCCACGTCACATGTCGTGTCGTATGCCACGTCACATGCCACATCGTATGCTACGTCACATGCCATGTCAAATGCCATTTTACACACACATCACCATGCCATGCTATGCATCCATGTCATTTTAATAAGTCATCATTTCACATATCATGCATATGTCATGTCATCCAAATGCCATATAGCATTATATGTCATTCTACGTGCAACTATGCAATGTCAAATCGCATGTCGCAATGTGTGCTTACTTATACGCTTGCCTGCTTAGGAAAATTAACTTGAATTATAATGGTAAAATCGATTTTAGAAACTCATAGAAATAGATCTTCACCACCCGAACTCATCTCTGAAGGGTTTAACTAGCACTCATGCTATGGGTCAGTTGAACCAATCCGGAACCATCCGGTGGTGACTCTCTTGCGACTCTTTTGAGTTCGTATCATTCCTCAAGGTAACTCCTCGATAAGTTCGTGCTTTCACTCCAAGTGCGGTCCTTGATCCATGAGCCTCGTAAGCCTCGCTTTGGGTGGTAGCAGAAACTGGCGCTCATAATTGCATTATAATATTAAAACATTATATAAATAATAAATACTCATTGTTTAACAACAACAAATAATTATTATTGATACTTAACTAATTATTATTTTATTAATCATTATTCATGATAAATATTATCATTAGTTCAATTAATTATTATTATTATTATTATTGTAATTAATTAGTTCATTATACTTGCATTATTAATTTCTTAAAGAATGGTAATTAATTAATTATTTAGTAATTTATATTAGTAATACAAATAAAAAATTATTACTTAATTTTATTAATTATTTATACATAAAGAATCACTAGATTCATACTTTTTTTATGTTTACTTGGTATGTATAGATCCTAATTTTTCACTTGTGTATTGCAAACTCAGGTTTTCTTCGATTCGACTTGGTATAGGTCTCCGATGTCGATCCTGATTTATACATATGTATTTTAGCCTTTCATGAGTGCTCTAGACATATGAAGCACGTTACATTTTTCTAATGAAAGGTGGAGCACATAACATGTATTTCCTGATAAGCAAAGGACATAGTGCTACATGCTGCGCACATTCAGTTAAGATGCACATGGTGCATGGCTTTTTTCCATGTAAATCTAATATGCTCCATATGTCATCATGTCTTTTTGGCATGAATGAGGACTATTAGGCATAGGATGTACATCCCTAGATGCTTAGATTGGGGGCGTATATAAGGTATTTTCCCGAATGTGTTGCACATATACTGTTATATGTTGCACATATACTGTTATATGCTGCACATATAACACTTTTCTACATTATATGTTACACATATAGTACTATATGTTACACATATAGTACTATATGTTATGCATATCACTTTCAAAACTTGTAGAATCCCACATTGCTAGCTCATTTTTGATAACACACGACCCATATTTATAAATATAGCTTATGATTTTGTAGGAAAGAAGTTCAAAATTCATTAATTGAGGCCAAACTCTACCAAAATCATTTCTTACTTAATTAAGTTCTTAATATGATTAGAGACTAATTAATCCTTACTTAAAATTTCTAAACTAGTTTGGAATCAAGATTAAAGCTTAATCCTACTTGATGAGTGTTGGAATGCTTCTTTCTCTCTCTTTTCTCTTGATTTTCTTAATGGGTTTGTGATTTTGCATTGATTGGCTTCAATCATGAATATAACAGTAGCATTCCTAGCTTTCTCGTAGCTAGAATGATGTGTAATAGTCATATATTTGCTTGGATTTGTTATTTCTTTTGTGTTTTTGCTTAAAATTTCATTTTACTTTATTTTTGCTCCTCATGTATGGCATACATTCATCTATATATGACACACATCATGCTATATGTTATGCATATAGCCTCCATTTTTAGTACATGCAGCATATGTCATGCTATATGCTACATACATAATTGCCAGATTTTCACAATTTCATGATTTTTCATTCATTTTCACTTATTTTTTGATGATAATTGAAGTTTTCTATCACACCCGGCCCATACCCAGGAGGACATGCTCCCGCGACACAGACAGCGGCCCTCAGAGAAGACCAGTGCCTACACCGCCAGGGATACATCATGCAAACGTTGTATGGGGACACGCCTCTAAGCCTAATGGTGGTTGTGCAACGTATAACGTGATGCGCAAGCATAAACCCGGGATCCATTCATCATACAACAAACACTCAATCCATAAACAAAAATAGGCTAATTGTATTTTATATATACAAAACCTGTTTACAATACGTGAGTGTATACAGAATACCACCAAAAGCTATACAATGAGTACAAGACTACAACACTACTGCCACCCTAGCTACACAATCCAGAAAGGAGCCGGAGTATGCTGCAGAAGTCCCGTACCAAGTGAGATCAGTTCGTCTCAGCTGACGACCTCTAGTCCTTTCCCGAATGCTCACCCGTGGGCTCTGAACCTACGTTCATCAAATGATAAATGCTGAGATAAACTCAGTGGTGCTAGAAACACATAATCAATCATAAAACATATAGCAATTCAACATAAACATCATATGCAATGCAAATGCTAATGTTTCTATCATTCACCCTCATTCACTCTTGTTTTCCTGAATTATGCACATTCCTTTCGCACACGCTGGATCCCGATAGGTACCGGTACTCATCTCCCGTAGGAGACCATTTATCTGTTGAGTGCTCTGCACTCTATATCCATCTCCCATCTCAGGAGAATATTTATATAATGATTCCCGAAGGAATCCCATTCATAATTGATCCAGTGTGCCCAGAGCTGAGCTCTGCCCTCATTTCTCATTTTCTTTTCTCTCATATTTCCTCATCATTCATCTTCATGCATGGTAGCATGATAATAACATCAATTCATCATATATACTCGAAAGCTTGGACAATTCATCATATCATTAAGCATAAACAACATCTATCCAAGCATCACAACAAGAATCATTCATACAGCACACCTCAATGAATCAACCGCACAGTAAAAACACAAGCCTAGACTTGGTACAAGTCTTTTGGCAATCAAAACAAGCCAGAAGTGGCTAAACACTCAAAACTAGCACATACACAAGTCACCTAGCACTTACCTCAAACGCAAGCTACTTCTAGCTATAGCCAATGATCTTGTCTTTACTCGTAATCAACTTCTATCTTGCGTTCTCGGACGCTAGCGACGTTTAGAATCCTTAAGGAGGTGATTTGGTAGGGTTTAAGGAATTTTAGCTTAGGAAAAAGGGATTGAAAACCTAATGAAACCGTCTGTTTTTGAGCCTTAAAAGTCAAATTAAGCATCGCGTATGGCAGTACGGAATTGGTACGCCGGTACCGACCCTAAACTTCTGACAAACCAATTTTCCTGCGAGCAACCGTATGCCCATACCCCCATTTGGTACACCCGTACATCCTCGATCCGACTGACAAACCTAAATTTCCTGTGAGCTATCCAAATTCCTGCGAGCAACGGTACGATCGTACCACCATTTGGTATGCCCGTACACTCGCCAGGCCCTAAAATCCCTGTCTTCTGCTGACCCGTACGACCGTACGTCCAATATGTACGCCTATACCACTCCTTAAAATCCCATAACATGCCTTTCGGTAAGCCTAAACTCATCCGTACCTGTCCCAAACTTCCTTGCTAACCCTAAACACACTCCCAATGCATAATAAACCACATACACAAGCCATCCCTCATCCAATCGAGAAGACACGCTTCTCAATAAGGTGACGACACACAGTCAACCACATAGAATCATACATAGCAATTCATATACACATAAGCATAAACCATCATCATGCATTCCAATACATCACATATACATATGGCAATCCTACCATTCATCTACACAATCATGTGCATAAATGCATAACTCCTAGGGTCTCTAACGTGGGTGTAACACTGACTCATATAAATATGCTCTTCTAACTTGCCATGCAGGAATACATTTTTAACATCTAACTGCTCAAGCTCTAAATCATGAAGAGCCATCAGAGCTAACAAGACTCTTATCGAGCTATATTTCACCACTATAGAGAACACTTCATTATAGTCAATCCTCTCCCTTTGAGTGAACCCCTTTGCTACCAATCTTGCCTGGTATCTTAGTGTTTGAATCCCCAAATTACCCTCCTTTAACTTGAAGACCCACTTGTAGCTTACTACCTTTTATCCTTTTAGCAATGGAACAATTTGCTAAACACCAATCCACTGATCTGTATATGAGCTAGAAATAGCTTCTTTATAGCTCATAGGCTCCTGCTTATCAATGGTCTCTGCAATTAATAAGGTAAAAGCAATAAGGTGCACATAACCATGTAAATTTCCAGCTACCACATTTATATACCTTGCTGGTGGTCTGATCTACCTTTTCTCTCTACCTATAGTAATGCTATAGGGCTACTGTTGTATAGGTGCATCATCATATTTACTAAGCTAACCTTATCCCTCTCCCACTTCTTGTACTTCAAATTAATTGGTTGATCTAGTGGAGAACTAACCTTGAGTTGTATTTGATTACTGATACCTTGATCCGTGTCCACTATTGCTCTCTTCTTATGACTCTTCAATGAGATTGATTCATCAAATGTGACATCCCTATTGATAATTAACCTTGGGGGCCTATTATCTCTATGCACCATAATTTATATCCATTCACTCTAGTTGCATACCCTAAAAATATGTATTTCCTTACCCTTGGCTTAAGTTTACTATCTCTCACATGAGCATACTGATCGCTGATTTACGACAGTAGTTTTGATACCTACTTAGCTACAAGTATACAGACTATTGTAGTATGATATCGATCCCACGAGGATTTATTGTTTATCCATCACCACTTAGTTTTCTGTTTGTTTAAGCAATCGATATGGTTTGATGTTTGAAGGTACTTAATAATAAAGGCAAATTAAAGAGGAGCAAACTCATAAGTGTAAGGTTTAAACAATAGTGTAAGGCATAGGATTTGAAATCATCTTCACCAAATGAGGCTAATAATCATGTGCTTATTACTACCCAAAATATCCAATGGTATTCATAACCCTCTCTCGAGGTGAAACCAACTAATTTCCACTCTAACCTTCAGAATTCCTTAGTTACAATCGAAGTCTTCTAATTAGGGAAACTATTAAGCTATCATACAAGAACTAGGAATATGTAGATCTCTCTCACACATTTACCTAATCAGAGTGAGTAGTAGTTCACAATTCAACTCTCGTTGCAATCATGAAGCATAAGTAATCAATTAGAAACTAACATGTAGATTTGCCATCTCTCAATGAACAAGCATTTAACAATCCAACTCTCATTGCAATCATCAAGTATATATTGTTTCCAAAATCAAACTTTAGAATTAAACACTCATAGTAATGTTCACAAGCACAATCAATCATCAAACCCATAAGGGATTCTGAATTAAAAACCTACAAAGAGTACTTAGCCACTCATGGCTAAGAAGTAAATATAATAAGAAAAATGAAGAACAAAGAAGAACACAGTACAAAATTGCCAAAGAGATCAAGAGAACTGCTGGTGCAGATGGTGAATGATGCCTCAACCCTAGATGCCATCCTTTTTTTATGCTTTGAGTGGGGGTCCTCCAACTTTAACTCCAATTTGTTTGTATTTTTGCCCATCTTGTTGATTACTTTGCCCATGAGGTCTCCATTAAAGATTTTTTATCTTTGTTCCCCCCATAGATCCTTTTTTCCCCTCAATCTTCTGCAAATTTCATGCTTTAAATGGCTAATAATTGAGAAGTTACGATCATGACTTTGCAAGTCGTGATCGTGACTTGCTTGCTTGAACGTGCTCGGGCTTCAATCCTTCTGTCATGATCATGACTTTGAATGTTACGATCGTGACTTGCTCCTTGAAGTCCCAAAATGCTTCATTTTTTCCTCTGTTACTTCTCTATCACTACACACTTCACAAACACATTAAATTCTACTAAATCAAAGCATAAATGTAACAGAATGAACATTAAACATCAACTAAAAATAACTAAATAAGCATGCAAATTAACATACATCAACATCCCCACACTTAATTCTTTGCTTGTCCTCAAGAAAAAACAAGACAAACGAACACGACTAAAACAATGAAGTTGAAATATGCTTATGATATGGTAATTTGCATAAGTTAGCTCGGGCATCACTTAACTTGGACTTACTCCTCTTTATGCCATTCTTCTCATAACATTAACAATTCAATAGGTCTTGAAAAACTACAAATGTTTAATTTAGATAATCAAGCTCAATCATTAATACCATTGCACTATAAAACAAAATACAACTCTTTATCCTTGTTTAATCATGAGTGAGAGTCGTTCCTTTTGGTTGCTAAACTTGTTCTAACTGAGGATCATAAGGTTTTTATTCTCTTTATACTATTTTTTTTGTTAGGCTCTTGCTCGAGAGGTAGGTCTTTCAACGCGAGTATCCCACGCTTTTGGCGATGATCCCCGGTTACTCAATATTCTACCTTCCCTCGAGTGGCTACTAGCGTTGTTCATATCACTAAGGCCAATGTCGGGCACCCCCAATGATAGTGGAATAGTTAGCATTTTGCCCCATTTATTATTATTTTTGCTTTTTACTTTTTGTTTCCTTACTCATTTCCTATTTGCTTCATTGTTTTAGAATTCCTTACACTACATGACTTAGAAATTGCTAATAAGTTGTATTCACTTTTGTAGTGCAATCATAGAAGGACTAAGCTTGTTATCTAGGCTAAACATTTATACCTTTACAATCCCTACTGAATTACTAAATGTATGAGAGAAGTTGCAAAATTAGTGTGATTACGAGTTAACCATGTCCAGCCTTCAAATAATCATGTCATAAAAAGTAATTTCAATTTCACCAAACACATGCAGTTATTCATGGAAAAGCTATAAGATAATCATGCAGTCAAGGCCACAGTAACAAAATGAAGCAAACGCATACATGGAAAAAAAGAAAAAAAATAGACAAAACACAGCAAACATCCCCACACTTAGAGAACACATTGTCCTCAATATGAAAATACATAAGATAACACAAACATGAGACACAACATGCAAAAATAAAAAAAAATACAAATGGCAAAGAGAAGTCTGGTTGCCTGGTGGTGGTGGCGAGCTTGGTGGAGAAGGTGTTGGGGAGGGTACGTTGACGCTAAAAATTTTATAGAATCGGAGCATTTTCAACCTTTGATAGCACTGATCATGATGTATTTCATTAACTATGGCCTCGACATGGTTGAGGTGAGCAGCATTGTCCATATTGCTTTATTTGATTCTTAGCAGTAGCTCCTCCAATGATGCATTGATGGTTGCTTGGTCTCCCTGGGGATGAGCCTCATGTTGTTCCTTATATTGCTGGTCATCATCATCTTCCTCCACACCACCTTTGTCTGCCTCCTCATCCTCGTCATCAGAATCTAGTTCAATGCAGTTGTGAGAGTAGCACATCCCGGATGTGGGAGCGCTGCACGCTGTTCGGCGTGAAATGCCGTGGTGCTTGCTCTCGAAAGTATAGATCCCTGAGTAACTACAGGACCTAGATAGATCGCGTCGAGAAAATGATGTGGAGTCGCCACCCGGCTTATCTAGTCAACTCAATTGAGAAACTAAACAAGCCAGG
>CANYBF011585322.1:0-22922 GCA_948192965.1 Dalechampia spathulata | reverse complement strand
AATCCTATAACCAATTTAACACCTTAATAGTCAATAATCCACAATTAGACCACAATTAAAAATTGACTATTCAATTTGACCGCCATATATATTTTATATTTACATATTTAGCCCACATTTAGAATATTAATTCTAACAATATTAACCATATTAGATATCATATAATTCAAATCAATTTATAACATATATATGATATCAATTTAATATCATCCTCATACTATTGAATTTTATTATAAGACTCCTTTTATTAATACAGTCATTACTTATTTAAAACCATAATCTTATATAATTATTTTCTTACCTTATTCTTATTACTAATAGAACTCATATTCTATTGAAATTCATATAATATTATAGAATAATACACATCTGTATTTAATCTTATAAAACATTAGACTTATATTAGTTTCTAAATAATATCTTATTCATGTAATACTGCTATTGCTTAGCAGAATCCTTAACTTAACTTATTTAGAAATCACATTAACATATACTATTGTTGTTGTTTAACATAATTCATTAACGTATTATACATTTATTAATACAGTTCATTTCCATACTTATTTAGATATCATCTTATAACATACCCTTTTAAATACCAATATAAATAAACTCTATATTATTAGACAGTAGGTTTGTAAATGTTAAATTAATGTATAAAATGTCCATATCATTCATTTTAATCAGAATAAAACCAATCGTATACTAAACACATACTTTTCACTTCATTTAACCATTATCATTTAACATGTCATATGACTTATGTTCTTAATTAATCATATCCAATTTAATCATATAATTAAAATACTTTTGAAAACACATGTCATAATACAAAATACATCACTTTAAAGCTTCATTTTGGTCAATCAAAAGCAAATCTTTGCAAATTACTTTATACTATTTATAACTTGACTCATTAATCTTCTTATAAATACTTACCATGCTTAATTTAGTGATCTTTTTAGTCCTTATACATAAGATTGCTGCAAGCTCAACTATACTTCACTTTTATCTTCCATTTTAGCCAACAAATTTAAATCATATGTAAAACCAATTCATACCATTAATTAATCACTTCATTAAGCCTTCTAAAAACACTTAACATACTTAATTTATTGATCTTTAAAGCCCTCAATAATATCATGGCTGCATACTTCCATATTCATCCACTTAACATTTGAAAAACATGTTTTAAGTATACTTCATTAAACATGTCGTATACCCCATCCTTTGGACATTAAATTACTTCAAGTTCCACTTTAATTTTAAGCCATAAAATTAAATCATCAATCAACAGAAATCATTTTCCTTAACTTTTAATCATTTAAGCTCAATAATCATAAGCAACCTCAAAATTCAATCTTAAACCATTATGAAACTTGGGTTATTTTACCTTTTTTTAAATATTTACTTATGGATCTTACCAATTAATTTTAATCATGCAAGAATGTTAATCATCCATGTGCATCCGTACCAAAACCATTCGACCATGCATGTAAGATCACAACACAAACACACACACACTATAATCCACTATATTCTTTCACTTTTACATCACCAACCATCAAAACTTCAAAACAAAGATAAAAACTACTAGATTTACCCAAAAATCCATTCGGCCATAGCATAGTTTACACTCAAAACATTCAGCCATATCATATATACATTAAAAAATGCATAAATCTTATAGATCTAACACTAAACCAAACTCACCTTAAAGAAAATAATAAAAACTGAACTATATCTTAACTTCCACATGATATAACCCTGATTTAACAAGATCTACTCACCATTACCATATTTAAAGCTTTCTAAATTGATTTTCCATCACCATATACATGCATGTTCACCAAATGAAGGATTGACCAAGGAAAATAAGAAATGGATGTCAATATGGTGTAGTTTACAAAAGGAACTTGTGGATTTAGTGTATTCGGACTTTAAGCTTGAAAAATGAAGAAGATGTATTTTGGCCTTAACTTAAACAAAAGGAAAATGAATTTATTTTGGCCAAACCTTGAAGAACACATATAAATCTAACATAAACTTAAAGATTAAAGTGGAAAGAAGGAGAAAATGGTGCAGTTTTGTTGCTAAAGTAAAAGTGCTTTGGCTTTCTTCAAAACACCATGAAAAATGGAGATGTTTTATTTAATCCTTAGGCTATTCATGTATATCTAATTTTTTACATGAAGTTTAAAGAGAAAACAAGAAGAATATGTGTTGATTTTTGGTTTCTATGGTGAAGAAAATGCAAAACATGTATGAAGTTAGAAGATGAAGTGAATGGAGAGGAAAAAGAAGAGAGTATTCTGCCAAATGAGGAAAAATGTGTATTATGACCATTTCAAGGAGCTAAAACTGTATACATTAGGTATTATGCTTAGCGCGGTTACATGGTAACTTCTATGCACCACGCCATACAAGATTCTAACCCTTAAAACATACTTATACGTATAATTATATGTATATCATTCAAATTCCTCCAATCATTTCCTTCCACATGTGTTTTAATACTCTCAATATACCTTCAAATATCTTATTTATATATAAAATATACTCTCCATTTTTTCCATTAACTAATAAACTAATATTTTATTTTTCTCTCTCCTTCCACTATCATCAATACCCATATCACTTTTACAATTGCTCATACCCCTTTTACAAATATCCATACCACTTAATATTATATTCCTCCACTAACACATTCTTCTATACAAAATAAAATATACTATCTTTAAATCTCACTCACATAATATCCATATAATTATATATATCTACTTACATTCATATTATTTATTGCTTTATCTTATTTATTTATTCCATTTCATATTATATATATATCATGTATAATATTATATTCATTCTATCATATTAATACACTTTATTAATACTAATACAATATTTAAATACCACTTTATACTTACATTTATACATCTCTTATACTAATACCTTATCTATACATTTACTTATACTAATAACCATATATATATATATATATATATATATGTATACATTACATTCATATTATTTATTTATACTCTTCTCTAATTCATACATAATTATTAAATTATGCATACTCTTTATACATCTATAATTCATTTTAATTCTTCATATTCTTACATTTATATATGTACATACATTTTCATACACGATTATATGTATGTCCAATTATTTATCATAATTAAACACACTTAAATATTTGAAGTGTACTCGACATAGTCTTTCTTTGAATTATCATCATTCAGTGAATCCGTTAATTATTTTCCTATCGTTATTATAACATTTATTAAATATCACATTATTCATGTTCTATAACACACATTTCTCATAATTCCATGTCATCATCCAAATTATGATCTACAGAAAACAATTCACCTCACTTGAAACATTAATGTAGTGTGTGCCAAAATGAGGATGTGACATACATAACTTCTTGTTAGTCTTCTAGTTTATAGATCTCAATGTTAATAAATAATTTATTTATGATTTGTATATGTTTCATCAAACTAAGGTTTAATACGGTCATACAATTGGTTGGTGTAAATGTATCATGAGTTTGTTTGAATGTTTGAACAAGTTTGATGTTTATGGGAGAAGGTTTGGTACAGATATACCATTTTTATTGTACGATCGCATCAACATCATTATCTAAATTTGGTTTCTCCAGTGTGTTTCAAGTTAATCATTCATACAACTGTACTATTTGGACATACGGTTGTATGCAACTTTAATATTAAATTTCCAACTTTTCTTAAAAGCTCGCTATAAGACTATTTGCATTAAATGCTTACGTAATGGATTTATGATGAAAGAAAAGATTATTCAAAGCTTAGAATATTTTTTCAAAGTAACTTGAATCTCGAGCTATTAAAAACTTTTTCTCTCTTATTACTTTTATCTACTTTGAACTTCATTAATTACTCTTGTTTGATTAATTATTGTTAGGTTGATGAGAGCATTTATTTGAAATTTATTGTTGTAATTAAGAAAATTTTTTATGAGATTGAATACAATTATAAAAGTTTGAGTGTGAATTTATAAAATATTAGGGTTGAGATTATTGATTAAAAAATCTATTATTGTAATATTGAAAAGATTAGTGAAACTTTAAATTATATATTTAAGAGAGTGAACGTAGATAATTATTATATCTAACCATTATACTTTATCTGTTACCAATTTAAGATTTCACTTCCTATCTAATTGTTTATAAAGAATAATTTGTTCATATATATTGCATTATTCTTTCAGTTTTGTTTATTTAATCAATTTATAATGATTTTCATAATAATTAATTATTATTATTATACATTAAATAGTAATATTTAAGTATAATTTAATCAAAACAATTGATATGTATATTGTTAATATATATATATGTTAAACCCATGATTTTGATGTGTGTGTTTTGCGTAAGTTAATTTAAGTTATTTACAATTTAAAATCACTTTTCTATGTTTGGTACGGGTGTACCATTTGTGTTTGTTGTATAATGTATGATTTTATCTTTTACTTAAAGCTTGGTACGGACGTACCATTGCTCATAGGAAATTTTATATATTAGGAAATTCCTCTTGGTATGGGCGTACCAATGGGTGGTACGGTCATGCGGTTGCTCGTAAAAATTTTGCATATCAGTAACATTGATTTTGTACAGGCGTACCATTGCTTGGTATAGGCGTACCAAACTTACCATATTTTGTTAAACTGATATTTTTAAATTAGTACGGGCATACCATATCTGGTATGGCTGTACGTGACTTTTTAGAAAGGCTTTAAACCCTTTTTGATGGTTTTATTTTGATAAGACACATTGCATATTTCAAATCTAACAGCTAGTTTTGCAAAGAAAAGTTTCCTTTGAGCTTTGAACTTCAATAGCAAGTAAGTTTGCTTGTTGTATTATGATTCTAGCATTGTAAACTCTCTTGTATTGTATTCCCATAACCTAAGAGTTAGGTTTTGTAATTGTGGGTTGGTGTGAGATTAATGCTTAGGGCATTAAGTTGTATTTGAGAGTTTAATTACTGTGAGTTTGTAATTATTGTAAAGGTTTGAGTGTGAGCCTGAAAACACTGGGATTAGGACTCCATTGAGGAATCATTTATTGTATTGATTGATAGTGATTAATGAAACCCTAAGTGGATGACTTATGAGAAGTGGACGTAGGCAAAGAGTTGTGTCGAACCACTATACAGCGTGTGTTGCCAATTATGCAGGGATTTCATTTGGTATCAGAGTGTGGTGCTTAATTATGATTAGAAGTAAAATTCTAGAATGAAAGATCCTATGGCAACTCAAAGCATCGAAAGCCAATCATACACAAGACCCCCCTTCTTTGATGGTGCGAATTATCCATATTGGAAGCACCGAATGGAAGTTTTCTTGGAGAATGATGGAGTTGATCTATTTGACTTGACAGAGAATGAATTTACTGCACCAATAATCATAGTTGATGGAGTCACCTCTCTAAAGCTAAAGGGAACTTCAACTTGAGAGGAATTCAAGGTGAATGTAAGGAACAAGAAGGTTATGAACATGCTTTATTATGTGATTAGTCATGAAGAATATGGGCGTGTCTCACATTGTATTATAGCCAAGCAAATTTGGATCGCTTTGGAGACTCATTATGAGGGAACCAATTAGGTCAAGATCAAGAAGATTCAATTATTAACTCATCAATATGAGTTATTCACAATGAAGGTAAATAAGTCTATTTCGGAGATGTACAATCACCTTATTGCAGGTGCTGCCTAAGAAGGATTGGGAGGCTAGAGTGACCTCAATTGAAGAAGCAAATGATTTATTGGTTCTATCAACTGATGTTCTTCTCAGAAAGCTTCTTACACATGAGATTACCCTGAGGCAAGGAGTAGAGGAAGGCAAGAGAAGAGGGGTAGCACTTAAAGCTTTGAAAGAAAAAGATGCCTCTTCAACAAGCTAAGGGGAGATTGATGATGAAGTCACCCTCCTTTCTAAATATATCAAGACTCTTCTCTTGAAGAAAAAGAAGTTCGAAAAGGATGGCAAGAAGCCATTTGAGGCAAGACGGGACTTGAACTAAAGGGATAACTTTTAAAGGAATCAAGCTGTTTGCTATGAATGCAACAAGCTGGGACATATGAGAAATGAATGTCCTTGACTCAATAAGTCTTTCAAGCCACAAAAGAAGAAAGCTTTGAAGACAACTCAGGATAATGATAGTAAATCAAATGAGGAATTGTCCGGTGATGAGGGAGCAACTCATCTTTACTTCATGGCATTCTTGGATGATGAGAAGGATGAGGTTTACTTGAGCTCCAAAGTTAGCATTAATAAATGGTACCTTGATAGTGGATGTTTAAGGCACATGACCAGAAATGCAAGCCTATTCATAAACTTAAAGCATTTTAAAGGAGGTAATGTCACTTTTGGAGACAACGCCAAAGGTAAAGTTGTTGGAATTGGAAAGGTCAGTAAGGATTCCAACTTTTTAATTAATAAAGTTTTGTTAGTAGAGGAATTAAAATATAACTTGCTTAGTATTAGTCAATTATATGATAATGGTTTTAAGGTTGCCTTTGATCCAAAGGGTTGCTTTGTCTATAGAATTAATGATGATTTGTTAGTATTTCAAGGTGATAGGATAGAAAATGCGTATACTATTGACTTAGACTCTTTTGCTAACAAACATGTGAAGTGTATTGTTTCAATAAGTGAGGACTCATGACTTTAGCATAGAAGGCTCAGACATGCTAGTTTTGAAAGCATTGGCGATCTTGGGAAGAACAAGAATGTAATTGGACTTCCAAAGATCAAATTTTCCAGGATAAAGTATGTGAGGCTGTCAAATAGGAAACAAGTAAAGTCCTCATTTAAGGTGAAAAATAAGGTAACTTCTTCTAAACCCCTTTAATGACTTCATATGGATTTGTTTGGACCTACTAGGATTAATAGCTTAGGAGGCATGCATTATACACTTCTTATTATTGATGATTATTGTAGGTTTACTTGGGTTTCATTCTTAGCTTATAAAGATGATGCATTTAATACTTTTCAAAGTTTAACAAAGAGAATGCAAAATGAAAAAGGGTTTTACATTTCTTCAATTAGAAGTGATCATGGAAAAGAATTTCAAAATGAAAGTTTTAAATTATTTTATGAATTGCATGGTATTCATCATAACTTTTCATCTCCTAGAAATCCTCAACAAAATGGGATAGTTGAAAAGAAAGATCAAACTCTTTGTGACATGGCACGTATTATGCTTAATGAGTATCAATTACCTTCATACTTTTAGGCTGAGGTAGTCAATACCGCTTATTATGTCATAAATCGAGTTCATTTAAGATCGATTTTAAAAAAAACTCCTTATGAGCTCTGGAATGGTAGAAAACCAAGAATTTCATACTTTAGAGTATTTAGTTGCAAGTGCTATATTTTGAACACCAATGATAACCTTAGGAAATTTGATTCAAAAACTAATGAGGGTTTATTCTTAGGATATGCAACATCTAACAAGTCATATAAGGTGTTTAACAAATGTTCTTTGGGTGTAGAGGAATCTATGCATGTTGTTTTTAATAAAACTAACTTCCTTGGTCCAAGAAAGGACATTATTGATGATGGTGTAGGAATCTTATTAAAACAAGGTGAAGGACAAGAGCATTTATAAGAAGCTACACCTAAAGATGTTGATAAGGAAGAAGTGAATGATCTTCCTCCTCACCTAATTACAACCCATATTGAGCATGATCTTCCAAAGGAGTGGTAATTTCTAAAAGGACACTCCAAGGAGAATATCATAGGTGAAACATCAAAAGGGGTAACAACTCGCTCTAAATTTAAAGATATTCATAACAATCTTGCATTCATTTCTTAGATTAAATATAAGAATATGAATGAAGCCTTAGATGATGAGAGGTGGGTGTTAACCATGCAAGATGAACTAAACCAATTTGATAGGAATAGTGTATGAACCTTAATACCTAAGCCTAGAGATGCGTTTGTTATAGGAACTAGGTGGGTGTTTAGGAATAAGCTTGATGAAAGTGGTGTCATAACTAGGAATAAAGCTAGGTTAGTGGCACAAGGATATTATCAAGAAGAAGGAATATACTTTGATGAGACCTTTACACCTGTAGCTAGATTAAAAGCAATTAAAATGTTATTGGCATATGCATCTCACATAAACTTCAAATTTTTTCAAATGGATGTGAAAATTGCATTTTGAAATGGCTTTATAAATGAAGAAGTTTATGTTGCACAACCCCCTTTTTTGAGGATTTTGAATTTCCAAACCATATTTTCAAACTTACCAAAGCTTTATACGGCCTTAAACAAGCCCCTAGAGCTTGGTATGATAGGTTGAGTAGTTTTTTTATTGATCATGGTTTTGAAAAAGGCAAAGCAGACATAACACTTTTCATTAAGCATTATAAACATGATATCTTGCTTGTTCAAATCTATGTGGATGATATCATATTTGGTGCTACTAATGAAAAATTATGCAAGGAGTTCTCTGAGTGTATGCAGGGAGAATTCAAGATGAGCATGATGGGAGAATTGAAGTATTTCTTAGGACTTCAAGTCAAGCAATGTAAAGATGAAATTTTCATCAATCAAGTCAAGTACACACAAGAAATGCTCAAGAAATTTAGACTAGAAGATACAAAAGCTAGCAAGACTCCTATGAGCACTACTACAAAGCTTTCCTTAGATAAAAGTGGTAAATAGGTTTATGAAAAGAAGTATAAAGGTATGATAGGTAGTTTGCTTTACCTAACTGCTTCTAGGCCTGATATAATGTTTGCAGTGTATATGTGTGCTAGATTTCAGTCATCTCCTAGGGAATTGCATTTATGTGTTATGAAACATATTTTCAAATACTTGATTGGTACTATGCATTATAGCTTGTAGTATGCTAAGAATAACTCATTTGACATGAATTCTTATTCTGATGCTGACTTTGCTGGGAATATCTTAAATAGGAAAAGTACCTCGGGTACTTGTCATTTCTTAAAGAATTATTTGGTTTCTTAGTTTAGCAAGAAACAAAATTGTGTATCTTTGTTTATTGCTGAATCTGAGTACATATTCGTAGGTTGTTATTATGCCCAAATGTTATGGATTCAACAACAATTAAAGGATTACAATGTATGTGTTTCATGCACCTCCATTAAATATGATAACACTAGTGCCATAAATTTATCTAGGAATCCGATTCAGCACTCTAGGACTAAGCACATAGATATTAGACATCATTTCTTATATGATAATGTGCAAAAAGGGAAGGTTGTATTTGAATTTATTGATACAACTCACCAATTAACAGATATTTTTACAAAACCCTTTAATGAAGAAAATTTAAACTTCATCAAACATGAGCTAGGAATGATAGATGGTTCATTTTTGAGGTAGGTGTACTTGGTGGACTTTAGAAATTTCAAGAAAATTCTAAGAACTCTAGAAATTTTTTGAATTTTAGTCCCCGTACGACCGTACCTGTTTTCGTACACCCGTACGGGTCCCTTTGCCTTAATTCCCATTTCTGCCAAATATCTCGTATGGCCATGCAACAGTTTGGTACTCTTGTACGTCTTTCAAAGCCAATTTTCTTCAAATTTGGTATGGTTGTACCTATTTTCATACGCCCATACACTATCATGTTTTCAAAACCTTAAATTTTTGGCTGAAGTATTGGTATGATTGTACCAAATTCTTGTACACCCATACCAATGCCTGTGCAAAATTAAAATTTTTTTAGCTGACAGCTCTCGTACGGCCATACACCTGACCCGTACGCCCATACATGATAGTGAATTTTCAGGCATTTTTTAGCCATATAGCAGTACGCCTAAGTGGTTTGCCCGTACGCAATCTGAAAAACCAATTTTAAACGCGATTTTTTAATTATCGCCGGTTATCGAATTCCGATTTTGTCACACCCAGCCCATACCTGGAGCAATATGTTCCTGTAGCATATACAACAACCTCCCGCACGGAAAACCACCGTATACACTACAAGGGATACCTGTACAAGTATAAAAAGATGTCGTATGAGGACAACATACTATATGGTGGTGCAATCAAACAATAAACTAAAAACAACCCTGGATATCATCATACATTCAATTGAATGAATATATCACTGAAATAAAGTATATTCATTAATATACAAAGGTTTGAGTTACACAATCCACACAAGTCACCACCAAAATACATAAATACTACTGCCTCTATGTTATACACAAGCTACCATAGATAGGCTAACAAAAAGAAGCACTCTTGGTTGTCCGGGACCACCTCAAGATTGGGATTGCTGCTGAATCTGCCTCTTTGCTGACACGGGCAATCACTGCTCTGGGCCCTCTACAGTAGGATCGGAACCTGTATTCATCAATTGATAAATGCTGAGTCTAAAACTCAGTGGTGCTAGCTAACATACAACTCATATAACAGGAACAAGCATTTCGAACAATAGGCAATACAATGCAATGTTATGCTTGCCCCCTTCTCTCTTTTTCTATTCCGTACTTTTATTTCCCCTTTTTTCGTTCTAATTGTGCATAATTCTTATCGATGCTGGGTCCTTATGTACTGGTACTCAACTCCTAAAGGAGGACAACTGTAATCCTGGCCCTTAGGCTCCTTTTTAACTATGTCTCGAGACTCAACTCCTGTGGGAGGCAATATCATATACGATTCCATTATGGAATCCTGTAATATATGACCCAACATGCCTTATTCTCATTTTCTCTTGCTCTGTTAAGACATTCATGAATCCTATATGTCAAGATCATGCTAAAATGCAAAAGTGCCTTGTCATATCTCAATCAAGAAACATATTACACAATCAATAAAGAGCTCAAATCTTAAAGCAATAGACAAATACGAGAATTCAATCCCCAAACATCATTTCCTAAGCCTTACCTGGCTTAATACAACAAAAGAAGCAAGGAACAAACCAATACAAACTAGTACTGACTAGCACTAACCTGTTGGAAGTAAAGCTTCCAGTGGCTAATCACTCCTCTATGCTTCTAGCCTTGTAAAATCAACTCTGATATGCTTAATAACCTGAAGAAAGACTGATTCTAGGGGTTTAGGGATGTTTAGGAAGGGTTTAAGGAGAAGAAAAGGAAAGAAAGTCAAAGAAAAGTCTAAGTTTATCCTCTTAAAAATGGTGTTTTAAGTCATGTATGGCTATACCAACACTCCATACGCCTGTACTAAACTTAAAGTCCTAATGCCCTGATTTTCCTGCGAGCTGTCGTACGCCCGTACCAAATTTGGGACGCCCGTACGACCTCAAAGTTCCTGGCAAACCCATTTACCTGCGAGGTACGGTATGGTCGTACAACCTCTTGGTGTGTCCGTACCATCTCTAGGAAACTTGGTACGCCCGTACAGGTATCCGTACACCCGTACCGAGCCTTAAAAAATCAAGACATGCACCATTTGAATCCCTAACTCTCCTAGAACCTACTAAAAACACTCCAAATGAAGCCTAAACTCAACCAAATAGCTGTCCCTCATCCAATCGAGAAGTCACGCTTCCCGATAAGGCAACAGCACCACTAACACGATCACAACCAAGCTCATATATCCGTATCTATATACATACATACAAAGAATACATCAAACAATACAACATCGTATAGCCAAACACATACGCATACAGACCTCTACACATATAACAGACACGTCACTCACGTGGATGTGATAAATTTTCTCTGATTTCTCTCTCAAATTCTCACCAAATTCAATAAAATCAGTCTTAAAACACTCAAAATCCATTTGCCCACAATCCTTTCCCCCATTTTTGGTTGGTTTCCTCTCGAATCTTTAGTTTTATTTTAAGTTTTAACTCTTTTATTCAGTTTTTATTTTTTGATTTTCTAAGCATTCTAGTCACTTTTAGCTCTAGGTTCTTTAGAGTAAAGTGCTTAGGATTGTGTTAGCTAGGTGTGGTTTGAATTTTGTTGATTTCCGTGCAAGTACAAATTTTTGAGTTTTTCAAAAATCAGCCGAAATTCTATCGAATTTTTGAAAAAATTCTATTTTAGTTAAATTGTCTGTTTTTCACTGATTTCAGCCATGTCAGCTTCCAAATATAGCGATGGCTCTTCATCTTAGGGACATAGAGTCAAACGCACTGTACCAGTATGCTCTGGTCCTCGTGCTACTACTTCTGCTTCCACAGTACGTACTTCTATTCTAGATGAGAAAATCTGTTCTCACTCTCGTTTCACGTGTCATTCCACTCTTCTGCAGATAGGACTAGAGGATGATGTTTTATGTTATTTGACTAATGTTGGTTGGTCAAATTTTACTTTTCTACCCAATTATTACGTTCAGAGTGTAGCTCTTGAATTGTTATAGTCCTTCTCTCTTTCTACTACCTTTAACTGTACTTTCAGACTCTTCCGCAGACCCTACACTCTTTCCCCTGAAGAGTTTGATGGTATCCTTGATTTCCATACTGAGGGCATTTCTAATGCCAAATCTACGGTTTTTAACCGTAATAACTTTTGGAGGTAGATCACACTCAATACTCCTTTTCGTCCCTCGAGGCTTAAAGCCCTTTGTCTCAAATCCCCCTCACTCTATTACTATCATAGACTGATCTCCTATTTGATATTTGAAAGATCTGAGTCTAATGACATAGTCACCGGCCTTGACCTGATTTTCCTCTATCTATGATCACGGGTACTCCTATCCAGTTTGGACGTTAGCTTCAAACCTCCTTTCATGAGGTTGACGTCCACAAACAGCCTAGCAAGGCTATTCTCTTTGGTCTTCTTATCCATTATCTTCGCCAGTGCCTTTCTGCCTCTCTTAATCTAGATTTATCGTTCATAGAGCATTCCATGCTTATTGAGCATGATTCTAATTGTGAGTTCCATACTCACTCTACGTACATTGCACGATGCCTAGAGCATCTTCGATCACTAGGTCTTCCTAATGATACAATCACCTTATATGGATGTAATGCAGTTGATGTATGTCAGCACATGCAGATGCCACTTTCTGATGACACACTTGCAAAGTGGCTTGACCCTTCAGATCTTTCTTCTGCTAACGCCACACACCATACGGCTCTGAGTCTGAAAATGACAGCGTCATTTTCAGGGTGGATCGTCTTCTTCAACTATTCCTGATCCTCTTTCCCCTGCTTCCACTGATCCTGCTTCTGCTCCTTCTATTGTTGATCTGTTAGCTCAGCACTTTACAATGCTCACTACTACATTAGCGGGTTTTGAGCAACGTTTCAACCATATATATCAGCATCTCGCCTTTATCGATTAGCATGTACTTACACTTGATCAGTGACTTGACCAGTAGGCTACTGAGGCACACTAGTTTCAGAAAACTACAACTGAGACCTTACATTCCATTAGTCTTATGCTAGATCCTTTCATTGTTCCTATACCAAGTCCACCTCCTCCTCAGGATCCACAGTGATCATTTTGATATTGTCAAAGGGGGAGATGTTTTAGAACATTGGAGATGTTAGTTTTTGACTTACAGACTAGTTTTGATTTTTATTATTATTGTTATTTTTCACTGTTGCTCTTATCAATGTATTGTATTCAGTTTTATTATTATTTCTGCTCTAATTAGTGTATTGGATATTTTTTGAATTTATATGACATATGATGTTTATTCAGTTCATTATCCTATCTTGTTTATTCTTATTGTTGTTTATTGTCATTTGCTCTAATTATAACTGAGTTGGATAATGCTCTGATCATATGATTCTATTTATGTTTTGATCATACAATTATATATATTGCTCTAATCATACGTTATACAGTTTGCTCTGATCTTTGTATTTTTCTCCTTTCCTTTGTGCCTGATTGATTACTTGATATTTCATGGCATAAATTCTAAAACAAAGGGGAAGATTTCTAAAATTTTTCAAATCTAAAATTTTATAATTATGGTTTTGCAAATTGAACTTAAATTGATTGTCAACATCAAAAGGGAAGAGATTATTAGACCTAGGATTTTGATGTGTGTGTTTTACGTGAGTCAAGTTATTTGTAATTTAAAATCACTTTTTTATGTTTGGTACGCGCGTACCATTTGTGTTTGTTGTATACTGTGTGATTTTATCTTTTACTTAAAGCTTGGTACGAGCGTACCAATTGATGGTACGGGTGTATCATTGCTCATAGGAAGTTTTATGTATTAAGAAATTCCTCTTGGTACGGGCATACCAATTGGTGGTACGGTCGTGCGATTGCTCATAGGAATTTTGCGTATCAGTAATATTGATTTGGTACAGGTGTTACATTGCTTGGTGTAGGCGTACCAAACCTACCGTGTTTTGTTAAACTGATATTTTTAAATCGGTATGGGCGTATCATGTCTGGTACGGCCATACGCAACTTTTTAGAAGGCTTTAAACCCTTTCTGATGGTTTTATTTTGATAAGACACATTGCATATTTCAAATCTAACGGCTAGTTTTGCAGAGAAAAGTTTCCTTTGAGCTTCGAACTTCAATAACAAGTAAGTTTGCTATTGTATTATGATTCTAGCATTGTAAACTCTTTTGTATTGTATTCCTACAACCTAAAAGTTAGGTTTTGTAATTGTGGGTTGGTGTGAGATTAATGCTTAGGGCATTAAGTTGTATTTGAGAGTTTAATTACTGTGAGTTTGTAATCATTGTAAAGGTTTAAGTGTGAGCCTATTAATTTTAAAATTACATTCCATACAAAATTGACATAATTGTAAATGTTATTCCACTTTATGGCATTAGCCGAATATTTTTACATAATTTTGAAATTTATTAAAATGGAAGAAGTTTTATAAATAATATTTAAAAAATGAATTTTAAAATTATATACAAATAATATTTTTCAAAATTTAATATGTAACAAAAAAATTTATTATTAATTTATCATTAAAAATCATTTATGACTATTACTAAGATAAAGTAAAATATGTAATTTATCAAGTATCATTTATTTTCTTCCACTTTCTTTTGAGAAAATTTTCAGAAATAGCGTGTGAAATAACTTTTTCTTAAGCATGTTTATTTAACTGTTTTTTATAAAAATATAAAAAAATAAAATTATTCATTAAAAATAATGTTATGTAATTTTCAAAAAATATTTAAATATTAATAAAAATTTGAGATTTGTATGAAATTCATTTTCACTCAATTTTTTAAGCCTATCATTTTCTTTTTTATATAAAATATTAAAAAAATTTATATTCATATCATAATAATAATAAATAAGATATTCTAATTAAAGTTGCTAATCAAAATTGTATTAAAATCCTTAAAATAATATTTTTATCGGACTAAATTTGAATACTAATAATCATATGTTGTTTAATTATATTTTAATTAAGCAAAAATAATTAATTAAGATATTTTAATAATGATAAAAAAAGTCATTATTAAAAATAATAAATTATATTTTATTTTCTATTAAATTTATGAACTAAAAATAATTAAATATTTAAATTAAAATATGATTTTTATGTTATATATGAAATCTTCAAGTAAAATGGCAACAACAAATTAATCAAGAACTAGATAAAATCAAAAGTGGAACACAAAAAATTTATAATAGTTTAGTCAATAAATGCTTACATCCACTTATTCAAGTGAACAATTTAGATTTTCACTAACAAAAATTACAACCTTAGAATCACAATTCTAGTAACACCTAAATGTTTTCCCAAAAGCTCATATTGAACCCTTAAATTTTGTATTTTTCAAAGGCTCACATTAAACATCACTCAATTGTAATCCCTTTCTATCTCTTAAAACATAACTCAAGAGAAAAATAAAGATTAAAAATCCAAAAACTCTTTTCAATGGATTTACAACTTAAAAATTATATAAATCACACAAAAATAAGCTCAATAAGGAAATTAATGATTGAAAATTAATTTCTTATCTTCAATAAGATTAATCCACATCAATAGAAGTTTTTTCTAGCTCAAATGACCATTAGGGATGTATTTAATGCAAAAAAAATCATTTTATAACATTTTAAAATAATGTAGCAAAAGTTATCTACAACAGACGTATGATTGTATACCCAAGTGGTATGTTTGTACCATAGCTTGATTCAGTTAGTATCCATACAGTCATACATCCAAGTAATACACTCATACCAAACATATTATCTAACCTAGAAAACACACATTTTTTGCTCCATAACACGTCTTGAACACCACCAATCATACTAAAAATCAAATCTAACATTTAAAAACACTTTATTATTAACATAAACATGATTTGTTAACATTAAAACTAATATCAAGGATTCCAAAGTCCAACAATCTCCTCTTTTGATTTTTATAAATCCCATTTAATCAAAATTAACTCTCTTTAACAAATTGCAACCTTATAATTCATACTACCTCTCAAACTGCATTACCCACTATGCAAGATAAGTATCAATAAGCCTAGTTTTGATTAAACATAGCCAATAACACCAATAAAAACATATTTTCTCACATAAAATATTAATAACATCATCAAAATCAAAATTTGTAAAATGCATCATAAAGACATTTCACGATACTTTTTCTCTTTTAGCACATCAAAAAGAAAATAAGTTAAACTCAATTCATTAAAGTATGTGAAACATACGATACTAATTCAAAAATTCAAAAATGTGTATCTTTATGCACATCAAATATCATATGAAGGTGTTTTTGAAATCAATGCTCAAATATCAATTTCAAACAAATTGAGAAAAATAAAAATCAAGTTCAAGACATAATCAACACCAAATATATCAAAATAATTAACTTTAACAAGCACAAGCACAATCAACACACATAATATCAACATATATGGCAATCAACAAATATAACATAATAAACTATAAAACTCCAAAACTCCCCTTAAGAAGTTGTATAGCTTTATTCCTTTATTCTTTATTCCATCAATGCAAAAGAGGCTTCCTTTCATCTTGTTGCTTGAATATCCACTCAATTCCTTCTTATGAACTTCAAGTAAACCTATAAAACAACTTCATTTAACTCATTATAAACTCCCTTATCTTCCATTGAAGCAAATGCGTGCAAACATACTCTCTATCCAAGCTTTCATCATTTGACTCACACTTATCATCTCAAATATCTTTGAATGCTTTCTTCTTGAATAGCTTTGATGTTCTCTTCAATGTAAGACATTCGCTCTTCACATGTCCTTTCTTATTACATTTGTAGGAAATCATTTGCTTTTTTCATTGTTGATTCCTTTTTGCTTCAAATGGTCTGTTAAAATTCCCCTCAAGCATTTTCTTCTTCAATACAAGATTTTTTACTCTTTTAGTAAGAAAAATAATTTTATTATCCATATCTTCTTCACTTGAGGATTCATTATTCTCACTTGCTTACTCAATGGCTTTAAGAGTTAATCCTCTTCTTTTATTTTTTTTACCCCTTGCTTCAAAGTGATCTCATGAGTAAGGAGTTTTCCTAAAAGCACATTAGTAAAAAGCATTGATAGGTCATTTGCTTCCTCGATTGAAATCACTTTAGCCTCCCAATCCTTCTTAGGAAGCACTTTCAAGATTTTATTATTGAGTCTTCTCTTGCATAAATCTTTTTAAGCTTATTTAGACCATTTGTGATCACTATAAGCTTATTATATATTTTTGAAATGCTTTCATTTGGTTTTATAGTGAATAACTCATATTGATAAGTCAATAATTACACTTTCTTAGTCTTCACTTGGTTGGTTTCCTTATAATGTGTCTCCAAAGCATTCTAAATTTGTTTGGCAGTCATGTAATGAGAGACTCTTTCATACTTCTCTCTACTAATGATAATACAACATATTTATTACCTTTTTGTTCCTATTATTAGCCTTCTTATCTTCTTTGTTTCAATCACTATTGGGCTTCAATGTGGTAACACCTTCAATTGTTGTTGTTGGAGTAATATAATCTTCAATAATCAAATCCCTTACTATCTCTTAAAATATAACTCAATAGAAAAATAAGAATTGAAAATCCAAAAACTCTTTTTAAGGGATTTACCACTCAAGAAATCAAGAAATACATAAATCATACAAAAATGAGCTTAAGAAGAAAATTAATAATCAATGATTGAATTCTTACCTTCAATAAGATTAATTCACATCAATATAAGTTTTTTCTAGCTCAAATGACCATTGGAGGTGTATTTAATGTAAAAAGTATTATTTTATAATATTTTAAAACAATGTAACCCTAGTCATACACCCATATCAAATATATTGTCCAACCTAGAAAACACGCATTTTTTGCTCTTCTTAAGCTCCAACAAGTCTTGGATACCCCTAATTATACATGAAATCAAATTTAACATTTAAAAATACATTATTAACAATATAAACATGATTTGTTGATATCAAAACTAAAATTAAGGATTCTAATGTCCAATAATATATATTGAAATGTATTTTATTTCATATTATGAATGATGATATTTATTTAATTATTTAAAATTATATGAAAAATATAATTTATTAATTAATTGATAATAGTGTAAGTATGAAATATCTTACATATAATGTATATAATCAAAATGATTTTAATTAAAATAAAATTAAGATAATAAAAAAATATTAATATATGTGAAGTTAATATAAACAATTAATTTAGGTTTTATGCATGTTATTTTAATTTGTAATTTAAATAACTATAAAATTTCATGATGAAATTTTAAATAATATTTATAATAAAAATGTTTAAGATGATAAAAATCTTTTTATAACAATAATATGTATAATCGTAGTTTTTTTAAAAAATTATATGTTATAATAGAATTTTAAATAATATGTATAATAATAAAAGTTTAAGATAATAAAAATTCTATTATAAAAATGATATGTATAATAATGAAATTTATTAAGATTAAAATTATGCACTATAATAAAATTTCAAATTATATGAAATATTTTATTAGAATTAAAAAATATTTTATCAAAAATTTTTTTTAGAAAATGATATAAATATATGTTAAATAATTAATATTAGTATGTAAAGTATGTGATAAAGCTCTAATAACTATTATTAAATAATAATTAAAATGATCATGCAATCATTATTATATCATGAAAAAGAAATATGATGAGAAAATAATGATCTTATAAATAAATAAGGAATTCTGTTCAGAAAATGATTCTTATAAGAAAATAAAATCTTTATAATTTACATAAAAAAATAAAATGGGTATAATTAATCAAGAAATATAAAAGTAAAAAAATAAAAAAGAAACTAAGGTATTTGTGTAAATTTGCCTTCCTTGTGCGATTTTAATTGGGCTTCTGGATACCACCAGCCAATAAAAAAATAATCTTATGGTCTATTCGGGCCATTCACACAACCAATTTGAAACCCGGAACCATTGGGCTTTAGACAAACTCTCTTCCTCTCAGCGTGACCAATAATCATAATTTTCTTATAATATAAAATTTTCGTTGTTTTGGTTATTTTTTTCCTGAATTATTAAAATATAAATGTTTATTTCTATTTTCTTGTTTTACTGTTAAAAATAAATAAATAAATAAAAATGTTTCTGATGAAATTAAGCAATGAAACTGTATCAATCAAGCCTCAAAACGGCACTGTTGCACTTGGTATCATCACCATGTGACAAGTCTAGGTTTTAGCCCTCAACAATAATACATCCAACACTCATGATAATCATCCTTTGAATTCATAGATAATCAAAGCATCATGTATGAGTATCACTAGTATTACTATTTCAATCAAAAGAGCATGATAACCTCTTCATATAGTATAAAAGAAAGATAAAATAAGATAATAATGAAGTATGATGATTAAATAAAATTTAATTTATATTAAATCTTATTTAAACACTATGCTAAAATTTATTAAACCTTTGAAGCTATCATGGTTGTAAATATTTTTGAAATAAAATCATTTTATTTTTTAAACCACGAATAGAAAATGGCAATGCATTGATTAATAGATGTAATATTTTTTAAAATAATTATATACATAATTGAATATTTTATAATTTTTACTTAGTTAACTATGTAATCCAATTCCACTTGTCTACACCCCTTCATCTTCATTTCTAATTTTTAAAATTATGTTGAATAAACTATACTAAAAAATATAGTATTTTATCATTATATTATATTAATTGAAAAGTAATAAAAAAATCTAATATAAATTTTTATTAATATTTATATAATTAAATATATTTAAATTAATATATTATTAAATATTTATACATTTTCATATATTTATCATTACATTTCTTTATTACATTTATATAGTAATAATTTTATAAATAAAATATTAATATGATCATTATAACAACATAAAAAATCACACATCACAATTGCAAGGATCCGAACACTAAAGTATTAACATCATAATTAAAGTATCATACATTAATATCAAGAATTAAGATATATCATATTCAAATTAAAAATGTAAAATCCAATATGAATTATAAATTTTAATAAAAATAAAATTTAATTAATTTTTGTATAAGTTAAAATAGCATTACATTTCTTTATACTTTTTATCTAAATATTACGATATAGCAACAATTGTTGCAAAAGCTTAGTTGCTATTTTTCTGGTCTAGTGATCCTGAATATCAGGTCACTGTTATGGTCTTCTGCCGCATTCTAAGTCTTAGCATGATATTTTGGTTTTTGTTAAGATTCTGTTTTTCTCTTCTGTTAAGCATTGTACTGACTATAAATATAGTCATGTTTCACATAATAAAGTATTAATTTCTTCTTCCTTTTACAAACTTATCTTCTAATACTAAATTAAGTTTATCATTTGGTATCAGAGCTGAGTCTGTTACATCCGCGTTTGACCCCCTAGAAGTTTGTAGGTTTTTGAGTATGCATGTTTGGATGTATACGTGTATGTATACATGTTGTGATACTATTGCTTGCGTTTGTGCTATGTATTCTATGATCGTATGTACGTCATGATGACGTCTTGGATGTGTATTTGCATGTGTGCTAGGTGTGTGCATGATGGCATGCATGTCTGCTTGGGCCAGGAGGTATTTTTAGGTGGCTGGGGAGTGCGTTTGAGGGTGAGAAGAAGAGTTTTGGGTAGGCGTACGGGCGTACGGGAGATTCGTACGGTCGTACGAGACAGGGGAGTTGAGGAGGCTAGGGTTCCTGCTTTACGTACGGGCGTACCAAGGGGTGGTACGGGCGTACGTCAACTCGCAGGAAATCAGGTTTGTCAGGTTAGCTCGCAGGAATTGGGGTGTACGGGCGTACCATGAGACGGTACGACCGTACCGTAACTCGCAGGTTTTTGGGTTTGTCAGGCTTTTTAAGTTGGTACGGGCGTACCAAGACCGGTACGGGCGTACCAAGACCGGTACGGGCGTACCAAGACCGGTACGGGCGTACCAAGACCGGTACGGGCGTACGCAACTTAAAATAGGCTTTTTAAGTAGCTGAAACATAACCCTTTTCTTATGTTTCTTTCCTTTAAACCTTTCTAAAAGCCTTAAACCCTATAAAAACACCCGGAGAGGAGGTTCTAGACATCGAGACAGGGCAAGAGCTAGAAGCTAAGGCTAGAGCAGGTTAGCGTGGTGATCGAGGGTGAGAGTTGGCAAGCTTCTGTCTTCATGTTTGTGCTCGGAAAAGTGTGTTTATGCTAGCGTTGCTTTGTTTGAGCTAGAGGTTGATTGTTTTAGTGGTTCGATGGCTCTATAAGCCTAGAACTGATGCTTGGGGATTGAACTCCCTATGTTTATGCGTGTGATTGTGGTTGGGGGTTCCGAGAAGGAACGTATGTGTGGTTAGGAGTTCCGAGAAGGAATGTACCTTGTGATTATTGGATGTTTACCTTATAGGATTGTTATTTGGCATGTGAATGCATATTGATTGCTTGCATAGCATCTCATGTGAGGGGGCAAAATAAGGGTGGCGATATGAACGGTACAAGAGGTACCAATTGAGATGATAGGAGTACTGCCTTACAGGTGCAAGAAGTGCCGGTATTGATCAATATGGTGAAGGGGTGAGTACTGCCCTACAGGTGCGAGAAGTGCCGGTATTGATCAATATGGTGAAGGGGTAAGCGATACTCCCAAAATACTGATTGAGGGAGAGTGCATATTACGATTGATGTATGGACTGTATGCCGTGTGTGTGGGCTGTATGCCGTATGTATAGGGGCTATGTGCCTGTTGTATGGTCATGTGCCGTATGTTCAGTTGCATGATGTATGGTTGCGATGCCTGTGATTGGTATATGTTATGTGTTCCTAGCACCACTGAGATGTATTCTCAGCGTTTATCATTTGATGAACGTAGATCCGAGTTCAGAGGGAGAGCAGCGGGGCTAGAGGTACAGCAGCTGGTTCGTGTCTTGGACTTCTGGACGGACTCCTGCAGAGTTGTATATTTCTGCATAGGCCTTTTGTATTAGAATTGGCAGCATACTAAATGTATTGTATAAGAATCCATGTATTTGTATATATATCCAGGGTTTGTTTTTGGTTTTGTATTCTTTATGTTTGTTCGGATTTTTTATACGAGCATTAGAAGGTCAAAATCCCTTGTAGTATAATTATTGTTTTCCTGAGACGGGTGAGCGATGGTTATGCTACGGGATCTTGTCGCATCCCTCGGGTCTTGGGTCGGGGGTGTAACAGAGTCTCTTTCAGCTGCAGCTAAAGATGACTACTAAAGGCAGCTTTGTTCAACCAGCAATACCAAAATTTGTTGGTCACTACGATCATTGGAGCATGTTAATGGAGAACTTTCTTCGCTCTAAAGAATATTGGCAAGTGGTTGAGTTTGGGATTTCTGCTGTAGCAGATGATGCTGATTACTCAGATGAACAGAAGAAGGAGGTAGCAGATCAGAAATTGAAAGACTTAAGAGCTAAGAACTACCTTTTCCAGGCCATCGATCGTGCAATTCTGGAGACTATTTTGGATAAAGAAAC
>CANYBF011584785.1:0-13155 GCA_948192965.1 Dalechampia spathulata | reverse complement strand
TTTCACCTAGAATTTGATCCTTGGAGTGTCCTTTGGGAAATTGCCACTCCTTTGGAAGATTATGATTAATCTTGGTTGCTGTTAGGTGTGGAGGAAGATCAGTCACTTCTTCCTTCTTAACATCTTTGGAAACAACTTCTTGTTAATGCTCTTTTTCAACTCCTTGTTCCATTAGAATACCTATATCATCATCATCATTGTCCTTTCTTGGACCAAGTGAGTTAGTTTCATCAAATATAACATGCATAGATTCCTCAACAACTAAAGAACGCTTGTTAAACACCCTATATGATTTACTAGAAGTAGCATAGCCTAGGAAAATGCCTTCATCTATTTTAGAATCAAATTTCCCAAGGTTATCCTTGGTGTTCAATATATAGCATTTGCATCCGAATACTCTAAGGTATGCAATCCTTGGTTTTCTACCATTCCATAGCTCATAAGGAGTTTTATTCAAAATAGGTCTTAAATGAACTCTATTGGTGACAAAACAAGCGGTATTGACCGCTTCGGCCCAAAAGTACAAAGGCAATCGGTACTCATTAAGCATAGTACGTGCTATATCATAAAGAGTTCAGTTTTTGCTTTCAACTACCCCATTTTGTTGAGGAGTTCTAGGAGATGAAAAATTATGATGAATGCCAAGTGATTCACAAAAGGTTTTAAAACTTTCATTTTCAAATTCTTTTCCATGATCACTTCTAATGGAGGAAATGTAATAACCTTTTTCATTTTGAATCCTTTTAGTGACATTTTGAAAAGCTTCAAAAGCATCATCTTTGTGAGATAAGAATGAAACCCAAGTAAACCTAGAGTAATCATCAACAATAACAAATGCATAGTGCATTCCACCTAAACTTGCTACCCTAGTTGGTCCAAACAAATTCATATGCAAAAGTTAAAGTCGTTTGGTAGAAGTTACCTTATTTTTGACCTTAAATGAAGATTTTACCTATTTTCCCATTTGGCAAGCTTCACATACCTTGTCCTTAGCAAATTTGATCTTCAAAAGTCCTACCACATACTCGTCTTTCCCGAGATCGCCTATGCTCTCAAAACTAGCATGTCCAAGCCTTATATGCCATAACCATGAATCTTCACTTATAGAAATAAGACACTTAACATCTTTGTTAGGAATAGATTCTAAGTCAATCATGTAAATATTTTATATTCTTTCACCTTGAAAGATTAACTTATCATCACTAATCCTATGCATATTGTTACACCCGTAGTTGAGACCCTAGTAGTTTGTACGCTGGGATACGGGTAGAGGTTTGTATGCGTATGAGTTTTGTTATGTATTGATGATGTGTATACATGTATGTATGCTTGTATTTATGTTTGTATTCTGTGACACTGTTGCCTTATCGGGAAGTGTGACTTCTCGGTTGGATAAGGGACAGTGAGTTTGATGTATTAGGATTGGTTTTGGAGTGTATTTTACAGGTTTCGGAGGAGTTAGGGACTTAAATGAGGCATGTCCTGATTTTTGGCATGCGGTACGGGCGTACGGGATAGCCGTACGGGCATACCAATCTTCCTGGAGGTCGTACGGGCATACCAAGAGGTGGTACGGCCGGACGTCAACTCGCAGGATTTTGGGTTTGTCAGTAACTTTGAGGTCGTACGGGCGTACGGTAACTCGTAGGAAAATTAGTTTGTCAGGCTTTTTGGGTGGTACGGGCGTACGGGTATTGTGGTACGGCCGTACGTGACTTTTGAGGCTATTTTTAACAGATTGAACCTAGCTTTTTCAGTAAGTTTCTTCCTTATTTTCTTTCCTAAAACCGCCCTACACATTTCTAAATATTAGAACTCACCCTATTTGAGTAGTTTGAAGCAGCTAGAGCTTGGATAAGCATGAGCAGAAGTTCCGAGATTTGGTTAGGTCATAACAGTGACTTTGATAAGGTTAGTACTAGTTCGTGTTAGTTTGGAATCATTGTTCGATGCTTCTTTGATTGCTTTTAAGCCAAGTTTGGCGTAGTAAATGATGAATGGGGATTGAATTCCCGTGTTTACTTACTGTTTGATGCTATGAGCTTACAATTTGATTGGTTTCATGATTATTACTTGAGTTTCTATTGATTCTCTTGTATGCTAGCATATTCATGACATTTGGGAGCGTGAATGCTTGAACAGAGCAAGAGAAAATGAGGAAAGGCATGCTGGATCAATTGTATATGATGAGTTCCTCCTACGGGAGTTGAGGTTCGAACCATAGGCATAACACCAAAGGGCCTACGGGCCAAGGATTACAGTTGTCCTCCTTCGGGAGTTGAGTACCGGTACATAGGGATCCAGCATGAGAATATATTGTGCACAATAAGGGAAAAGGAAAAAGGGAAAGAGAATACAGAATAGGAAGAGAAACGGGGCAGCATAGCATTGCATTATATTGCGTGTTACTTGACATGTATATCTATGTTTTGTATATGTTGTCGATGGTTCCGAGCCAACGGCGGAAGGCCCAGAGTAGTGAGTGCTGACATCAGCGGAGAGGCGAATTTATCAGAGAATTCCCGTCTCGAGGTGGTCTGGAGCAGCCGAGCTTAGATTCTTTTTATAGCCTCATATTGTAGCTTGTATTTTTGAGAGAGGCAGTTATGTATTTGTAGTTTTATGGTGGATTGTACGAGTATTGTAATCAGAACCATAGTATATTAATAAATATACTTTTGTTATACGCTTGTACATTCAATTGAATGTGGAATGATATCCAGGGTTATGTTTGGTTCTATTTACTGTTTTTACCGCCATACTACAGGTTGTCCCCATACGACGTATATTACAAGTTCAGGTATCCCTTGTAGTGTATGCAGTGGTTTTCCATTCGGGAGGTCATTGTATATGCTACGGGAGCATGTTACTCCAGGTATGAGCTGGGCGTGACACATATAGTATCCTTTAGGATCAAATACAACCTTAAATCCACTATCACATAATTGGCTAATGCTAAGCAAATTGTGAATTAATCCATCAACTAATAAGACTTTATTAAGGGATACATTGGAATTCTTACCAATCTTACCAATTCCAATGACCTTACCTACACCGTTGTTGCCAAAAGTCACGTCAATAGTCTTCAATGTGAGAGAAGAGACTTGCATTCCAGGTCATATACTTTGAGCATCCACTATCCAAGTACCATTTTTTTTCACCAATCTTGGAGCTCAAGCATACGTGTCAAAACAAGAAAATTTACTTCCTTTTAGGTACCCAAATGTATTTGGGTCCTTGGGGGTTAGATGAATCAACACTATCATTCCAATGCATCTTCCTAATGAAGCATCTATTAGTAGTATGCCTCTTTTTGTTGTAATAATGACATATCATATTTCTAAATCTAGAATGATTATGCACATATATCTTCTTTGATGTATGTGAATAGTTATGTGAACAAGAGCATGGACAGTGATGTACATTATTTCCATGCCTATATGCTTTATGAGTCTTATGTTGAGTTCTAGGATGAACACTTTTTCTTTTCAAATCATTTGAGGGTTGTTTTGAGGTTGAGGCTTTAATAAAAACTGTTTCCTTAGAAGTATAGGAGGAGTTTTGATCGAATCCAAGACCCTCCTTGTTACCACTAAGCTTTTGGTGTTTCAAGATTGTATCTATCTTAACCTCACCTTGTTCAAATCGAGATAGGCTGTCTTTCAACAAAACCTTTTCTTTTGAAAGCTTGTCATTTTCATCTTTCAAAACTTTGTTTTCTTTTTCAAGACTATCAAGCCTATTTTTATAAGACTCAACTTCACTTTGCAAAGCATTTTTATCATCAATAATGCATGTATGCTTATTTTTAAGAGATTTATATTTTTTAACCAAAAAATTATTCTTTTCTACCAATGCTTCTAAAGCACTACAATCATCATCATCATTTATCTCATCATTTAATTCATCATTGCTATAGTAAGATTGAAATGATGTAGTTACCTCATCCTTTTCATCCTCTTTTATGAATGCCATGTAGCATAGATTGGTAGCTCCCTCATCATTTGACATTACCTCACTTGACTCGGTGTCATCATCCCATGTAGCTTTCAATGCCTTCTTCTTGAAGGGCTTGGATGGTTTATTGAGGAGAGAACACTCATTCCTCATGTGTCTGGGTTTATTGCATTCAAAGCACATGATATGATTTCTCCTTGGGTTGTCTCTACGGTTAGAGTCCCTTCTATTGAAATCTCTTCTTGGCTCAAATAGCTTCTTGCCATCTGTGAGCGCCGATTTCTGCCGGGGCCTAGAGCGAGGCTTGCGAAAGTCACGGATCGGGGACCGTACTTGGAGCAAAAGCACAGTCTTCCTAAGGGGTTCCCGTTGGGAATGATACGGACTCAAAAGAGTTGCAAGGGAGTCACCACCGGATGGTTCTGGATTGGTCCAACAGACCCATAGCATGAGTGCTAGTTAAACCCTTCAGAGATTGGGTTAGGGTGGTGGAGATCTATTCTATGAGTTTCCAAGATTGATTTTACCATTATAGTTAGGATTAATTGTCTTAAGCAAGCAAACATGCGAGCATAAATGTAAGCACACAGTGCGTGGCGTTGCAAAGTTACATGTAAAATGACATATATAAAGCTATATGGCATTTAGGTGGCATGGCATATGCATGTCATGTGATATAGATGTAAAAGTAACATGGCATATGCATGACATGTGAGTATGTATGACATGCCATATGCATGATATGGAAACCTAATATGCAAGCACATATTATGGCAAATAGTGTATGACATTATGGTTAACGTTTGTAGGAGTTGATTTTAGCGTTGGGCATACAACGTATGAAATGCATATGTTACACCCGCATTTAGGACCCTAGTAGTTTGTGTGTATTTGTATGATTGCTAGAATGTATGTATGTATATGTGTATGTATGTAATTGATGGATATGATGTGACGTGGTTAATATGAGAATGCATGTTCATTGGTTTGATGTATGTTATGTGAGTGAATATGTATTGATGACTTTGTGATTGCATTTCTAGATATTGTGCCATATGTGCTTATGTGCTTGCCTGTGTGTTGTCACCTTATTGAGAAGCGTGTCTTCTCGGTCGGATGAGGGACGACGAGTATATGAGGTTAGGAATGTGTTATGAAGTGTTATAGGTTTAGTATGGATGATTGAGACAGGTACAAGGAGGAAGGGGAGTGCCTAAAGGCATGTTATGGGATTTTAGGGAGTGGTACGGGCGTACGGATTGGTCATACGGTCGTACGAGACAGGGGAATACAGGGATTTTAAGGCCTGGAGAGCGTACGGGCATACCGAAGGGCGGTACGGCCAGACGCGAGCTTGCAGGAATTTTAGTTTGTCAGTAACTGCGAGTACGTACGGGCGTACCAAATGGGGTACGGGCGTACCGTTGCTCGCAGGAATTTAGGTTTGTCAGTAAGATCGAGTACGTACGGGCATACCAAATGGGGGTACAGGCGTACCGTTGCTCGCAGGAAATTAGGTTTATCAAAAGGTTTAGGTCGGTACGGGCGTACCAATAGCCGTACGACCGTACGCAACGTTTAGTTGACTTTTAAGGGCTAAAAATAGACGGTTTTCCCTAGTTTCTATTCCCTTTTCTTAAGCTTAAACACCCCTAAACCCTACCAAAACTCCTACTTAGCGATTCTAAACAATCCTAACGTCCGAGAATGCACGATAGAAGTTGAACATGATTAAAGACAAGATCATCAGCTTAAGCTAGAAGTAGCTTGATTTACAGGTTTGTGCTAAGTTCATGTTTGTTGGTTTATAAATGGTCCCTTTTGATATTCTTGAATTGAAGTAAGACCCTAAAGTAGATAATTATGTATGTTGTGTTCTTAGCAATGCCTATATGGCTTGCCTAATGGTTCTACGTGTTGAAATGATGCCTATACCATGAAAACATGCATTGAGAGAGGGGAAACGGATGGATGAAAAAGAATAGGAAGGAGAGTGATGAGTACAGAGTTAAGCTCTGGGCATGCTAGGTCAATCATGTTAATGGATTCCGTTAAGGAATCATATAGATTAATGCCCTCCCAAGGGGAGAAGAGTCTCGAGACATACAGTAGGGAAAGAGGTGCATCGCACCATATAGTTAAATGCCCTCCTTCGGGAGACGAGTACTGGTACATACAGGGACCCAGTATGTGCAAAAGGATTGTGCACAATAATAAGAAAAGAAGATGGTTAGAAGAGTGAACACGAGGAAGAGTGCAAGACATGTTTGCATTGCATTGCATTTATCAGAATTGTACTTTATAATGCTTTGTATGCGTATGTTATTATGGTTTCTTAGCACCACTGAGTTTTATACTCAGCGTTTATCATTTAATGAACATAGGTTTCGAGCCCTCAGGGGAGCAGCTGGAGAGACGATAGAGGTCGTCAGCTGAGAAGGCATTCTCAAGGTGGTAGTGGAGCTGTTGGCAATCTCCCTTTCTTTTTGTATCATGTACTATATTAGTCATAGCGGCAGTAGTCAGTATTATGTTTCTAGTGGTGAGGTTGTTATGTACAGAGTGGAAACTCATGTATATATTGGTTTGTGTTAATCATATCTATGAGCTGTTATCCAATCAAACCGTAGGAATGAATGAATGTATGTTACCGAGATATAATGCATGCTTGTGTGGGTGTACGTCACGCTACCCTTGTTCTCACCACTAAATGTTAGATTTTGTACCCATATGAACTTTAAATACTCGGTTCTAGATGTATCCCTTGTAGGATTCGTAGCGGCTTTCTTTAGAGAAGGTCGTTACGCATGCTACGGGAGCATGTTACTCCAGGTATGGGCTGGGGTGTAACAGCGTATGCATGAATAACATATCATATGCATGATATGTGAAATGATGGATGTCATGGCATATGTATGTTATGGCATAGTGAATGACATGCCTTATGCATGGCATGTGAATAATATATGACATATCATATGCATGATACATGTGATGATATAATACATGGCATATGCATGACATGTTAGATATATGACATACCAAATGCGTGGCATGTTAAATGGATGGTATACTATATGTATAGCATGTGAAGTGAATGACATACCATATGCATGGCATGTGGGATGAATGACATACCGCATGCGTGGCATGTTAAGTGGATGACATACCATATGCATGACATGTGGGATGATGAATGGCATGGCATATGTATGACATGGCATAGTGGCGCGTATGTGAATGTGTATTTGATATAGTATGTGTATGGCATATGATATGATATACGTTATGGCATACGATATGGCATAGTATATGGCATGACATATATGTATGCATGATAAGGCGTATTGGTTGATTGAGCGTATTGGGTTACGTATTGGCATATTTATGTATTTATACATATATGCATATGAAATACAATATGTTATGGCATACGGTATATGCATGGTATGCATAGTAATGTGTGCATGTATCATGTGACATGATGATATAATATATTTAGGCAAATATATTAATAGAATAAAAGGCCGGTGAAAGGGATTAAAGAATCAGGGGATATTATGGGGGATTAATTATTACAAGCCAATAAATAATCTACCCTATTACATAAATATCCTCGCGTACATATTTGGGACGTTAAGTAACGTCCCCTCCTTCCCGGGTACTATTACTTGCAGTTTTGCACGATCCAAAAATGCGAATGGATTAATATGCAAAATAAACAAATAAAATTCATTAGTAGCAAATGAATTTTGGATTTAATTTATTAGTCCAATACCATTTAAAAGTACGAATCAAGAGTCAAAATTCAACAATTATTAGGCAATAATTGAAATAATAAACACGAGCCGGATCATGAAAATTAATTTTAATAAAAATTATTTTAAGCAAAATTATTTTATTTGATCATGGACAATTTAATTGGAAGGACTATTATCACACATAATTTTTGAGATAGCCCTACGACCAATTAAAAATCAATCCTATCAAAAATCGCATTTATACGAGTAAAAATTGCATTTTATCATAAAAATTAATTTTGAGGCCAAAATTAATTATGTAAAAATTATTTTATGACTTTTCCAGGATACTTGAGCTACTGTGAAACTCAAATACCACTGGATGTATCAAAATATGGCCCAAAATACGGTTTTCTAGAAAATTCGCGAGGGATGTGTGCTGCGCATCATGTGATGTGCACCACACATTGACTGTGTGTGGTGCACATCCCATGATGTGTGGTGCACATCAGAGACCAATCTACAAGAAAATTAAATATGTCAGTACAGAAATAAACTTCAGACAAAATCCAGCAACTTTAATGAAGATAGTACCTCATTGTGAGCACGAATCGACCTCCGGTTCATCAAATCAAACATTAATTAAGCAATTAATTGAAATAATTAATTTTAAGGCTAAAATCAAGTAGATCTGGATGATTTATGCTAGATCCAGAATCCCAAGTACACGGGAAAGTTACTGGAGTCACTGGAAAATTCAAAACCAAAGCAGTTTGGAAGCGGTTCGGGTGAAAATCAGGTTTTTCTGTGAAAACTGAAGCCAATGTGCGCCAAACATAGCTAATGTGCGCCACAAATTGACTATGTGTGGCGTACAAGGGCAATATGTGGCGCACATGGGAGAGAAAACAGAAGAAAAATCAAAAATTTTTCAGCAGAAACCCTAAATCCAACCCCGATCTAGGTAGATCGGACCTGAAAATGGATTTTGCTTCATGGATTTGCCTCTAAATCAAGAAAAATAATTTTGAATTTAAAATTATTTAAAATTCGACTAGATTTAGGGAAGATCCAAGGCATGGAAAAGCCTTGAATGACCTTGAATTGGCCAGATCGGATAAAAAATAGCATTTTCGGGAAAATTTTAAGGTGATGTGCGCAGTACATGACCCCATGTGCGCCACACATAGCCTGTGTGTGGTGCACATGAGGTGATGTGTGTAGCACATCCCCCACAGAATAATGACAGAATGAAGAAAATAGAAGAAAACGGAAAATTTACCTTATTCCGGCCAAATTTTCTTCTTGATCTTGCTTGATTCCATGTTTAGGGAGCCTAAACTAACCAATTTTGTCACTAAATCCAAGTGATTTAATTAATTAGGGGCCTAATTAATTGAGTGGAAATTTTGGCAGAGTTTTTGGTGCGTTTAGAGAACAATTTTCGGATCCATTTTACAGACCCCAAGCTCTATATTTATAGAGCAATTTTTGGGCATGGCAATTTTATAATTTTGGCCTGGATTTGAAGCAATGTGTGGCACACATCATGTGATGTGCGCCACACATTGCTAATGTGCTGTGCACATCATGTGATGCGCGCATCATATCACTTTTATCCCGACGCGTGGGGCCCACTATGGTTGCTTCCGGGATGCGCCCCGAAGCATATATGTGTTATTCGACATAAGAAACAACTTTGTAGAACAAAGTTTTTTCAAATTAGGTCTCGAGAAGGCTCCCGACCAAACGTCTTTTTATGCAGTTACTATGCAACGTGTGTAGCGCATAGTGCAATGCGCTACGCACATCGCGATGCGCTCCGCTCGGTACGGGAAAAATCGGATGTGCACCATATGTCAACTGAAGTGAAATCGACATTTCAAGAAACTTTGCAGTTATAAGTTTTCTCAAATTCAGCCCCGAACACCGAGTTTTGGCTAATGGGCCCAATTTAGGGTTTGCGACCCAATTTCGGCCCAAAATGGCATTTGGCATACCAGAAGGTCGTTTCTCGCGTAAGTATCAACGAAAATGTGTTATGCGCATCAAGAACACACAAATTGGTGAATTTGGGCGGCGGGCCCATCTGGGTACTATTCATGATGAATAGTACCCTTGTGGGCCCTACAGCACAAAAGAGCCTAGAAAGTGGCAAATAGCATGCCAAGCATTTTGCCCCAAGTAAGACGGTAGATAGGATGTGTTTTGTGCGTATAGAATACATCCAAGCAAGTTATAATGGGAAGCCGGCCCCACTAGTGTTTAGTGGGCCCCACAGCCTGTCCTAGGTAGGGATACTAACCTAGAGTTACACTGGGAACTCGAGGCGCGGTTCTCTCGAATAAGGCAAGCGGATGATTTGATCATTGCCCGATCATATGAGGGATTACAGTGAAAACCCGACAGTATTTTGGCATAACCATATTGTAATGATAAGCGAGTGCTAGTGGAATTGGCATGAGGTTGTGTAACCATATGAAATCATGAAAGGATTCCAACTCTTAGCAGAGCAATACGGGCATGATCATATTGTTATGATAAGAGTACGCTCGTGGAATAAGCGTAAGGTTGGGTAACCATACGGAATCATAAAAGGATTACGACTCTTAGCAAAGCAATATGTGGGAGGGAAAGTTGGCCAGGTCTATGCAAATCCTCTCACATGATAAGGCAAAGATCCACACAACATCCGCAGTGTTCATCCACCGTGTGAAGTAGTCGGTGAAAGTCTCCCTTGATTTCTGCTTTACCATCTCAAGAGTGGCCAGGGTGGTCTCAATATTAGCGTTGAACCCGTATTGAGAGCAGAAAGCGTCACACAAACTCTTCCAATTCTCCCGAGTAGGCCTGTCCAGAGTGTGATACCACGTAGTCGCTGAGCCTAGAAATGTGGCATTCGGGATTCCATGGGGTATGCCTTGTGTAAGGCAGCAGCAGAATATATTCTGTGAGTACATAATACGCAGAATAAGCTAATGGGAATGCGGGCCCGCCTATATACTATTCATGATGAATAGTAACCTAGGCCCGGGATGCAATACTTTGTGTTCTGTGTTTCCTGCCATGCGTCGGCAGGTGTGAAATGTATTCTGTAAGTACAGAATACACAGAATAGACTAGTAGAAGCTACGGGCCCTAATGTCCTAGGTGGGCCCCAAAGCGTAGTGGGCCCAGAAGATAGCATTCGCGATGACAAGCGCTATGCCTTGCGTAAGGCAACTGAAAAATGTATTCTGTAAGTACATAATACACAGGATAGGTTATTGGGGCTGCGGGCCCCACTAATGCCCTAGGTGGGCCTCACCTGTGTACTATTCATAATGAATAGTACCCAGGGCTAAAAATGCAACATTTTGCATTTCAAGTGGTTCACCTCGTATAGGCAATAGTGAAGTGTGTTCTGTATGCACAAAGCACTCAGAATAAGTGGCGGGTCCTGCCAGGCGCCATGGTGGGCCCCACCAATTCTAAGGCATTCTGTGCACCAGAATACACAAAGGAAGACACAGAGGCCTCTATGCATAATTGGGATTGATACCGGAGACTAAATCCTAGCCGAATCGACAAAAACCCGATATCATACAATGGTGAAAAGTCAGGGTCAACACCATCCCTTTCATTCTTCTTCCTCTTAATGAAGTTCTTTACACGCTTGGATAGAAGAGCCACTTCATCTTCAAGGTCTCCTTCGCTAGTTGAAGAGGAATCTTCCTCTTTAGTAGCTTTGAGTGCAATCCCTCATCTCTTGTTTTCCTCAACTCCTTGCTTAAGACTTATCTCATATGTTAGGAGTTTTCCTAGAAGAACATCCGTAGATAAGGCAGCCAAGTCGTTTGCTTCTTTGATCAATGTCACTCGAGCCTCCCAATCCTTTTTTGGTAAAACTCGTAAGATTTTGTTGTTGATGTCTTCTCTTTGGTACATCTTGCCGAGCTTCATTAAACCATTTACGATCACCATAAGTCGGTTGTACATCTCAGAAACTGACTCATTTGCTTTCATCTTGAATAATTCATACTCATATGTAAGCAATTGAATCTTCTTGTTGCGAACTTGGTTGGTTCCTTTATGATGTGTTTCTAAAGCAATCCACACTTGCTTAGCTGTGACACAATGAGACACCTGACCAAATTCTTCACGACTTATCGCACAGTAGAGCATGTTCATCACCTTCTTGTTGTTGCAGTTTGCATTCTTTTCTTCTAGTATCTGATCATCTTTATCCTTAAGAGAAACAGCTCCATCAATGGTTATTGTGGGTGGAGAGTATTCTTTCCTCAGCATATCAAACAATTCACCTCCATTGCTGTCCAAAAACACTTCCATTCGATGCTTCCAATATGGATAGTTGTTTCCATCGAAGTAGGGGGGTCTTGTATAAGATTGACTCTCGATTGCCATAGGATCTTTTGCTCAAGAATTTTACTTCTTCTAACAATGAACACCGAAAAGCTCTGATACCAAATGAAATTCCTCCTACTGTTGGCAATACGTGCGATTTATAGTGGTTCGGCCAAACTCTTACCTACATGCACTTTCTTCTAAGTCACAACTTAGGGTTCCACTAGAATCACAATCAATTTACAAAAGGATTCCCAAATGAATCCAATAACCCCAGTGTTTTCAAAGTTTACACTCTAACCTTTACAATATCAATCTCACAATCAACTCAAATACAGATTAATCCCCAATGGATTAAGCACACACCAATCCCCAAGATACTTAAACCTAATCTCTAGGTATATGAATACAATCAAGAAAGTATTTGAGGAATACAAGTAAGGACTTACTTGAAACAAATGACTGAAGCTCAAAAATTAATGCTCTGCAATTATCAACTCGTTAGCAAATGAAAGTGTAAGAAGTTCTATGAAAAACTAGCCGTTTTACAGACTTTAAAGTCTGTTTTATAAGTCACGTACGACCGTACTATATTTGTATGCTTGTACGGATTCAAAACTATCCGTTAGAAAATGGGGGGGAAATGTGGTACGGCCGTACCACCACTTGGTATGCTCGTACCAACTCAAGTTTCCTGAGAAACAATTTTCCTGCGAGTTCGCATACGACCGTACCACCATTGGTATGCCCGTACCGAAGCAGGTTTACTGAGAAACCATTTTCCTACGAGTTGGCGTACGGCCGTACCAACCAATAGTATGTTCGTACCAAACTCAATGAAACAATACCCACTAGGTACGGCCAGCCATATGGCCGTACAACACACAAACAATAGTTGGTACGAGCATAAGGATGGAAAGTTAAAAAAATTTATATAAAATAAAAAATTTAATTATATTATGTAAAATGACAAATTTGCCATTATAATTAATAAATATAATATAAAGTAAATAAAATGATTTTTTATTAATTAAATTTCTTTAATATGAGTTGGGAAGAAAAAAAATAAAGACAAAATATAAAATGAATAAAACATTAAAATAAATAATAAATT
>CANYBF011584364.1:0-15664 GCA_948192965.1 Dalechampia spathulata | reverse complement strand
AGTAATATTTATCTTCATATAAATGTTAAAAAATAATATTTATCTTTGAATTAAAATTAAAAAAGTAATATTTATCTTCATATAAATTTTTAAAAATAATATTTATATTTGAATTAAAATTAAAAAAGTAATATTTATCTTCATATAAATTTATAAAAATAATATTTATTTTTGAATTATTAAAATTAAAGGGAGAGGGGTAGACTTGTCTTTTCACTTCCCCCCCTCTTCCCTCTTTTAATATATATATGATATGATATGATATGATCTATCAAAGAAGAGTGAAACTAGAAGTTTGATCTTTTTTTAAATGATAATATCAAACCTATCATTCATGTAATTTCATTATTAAATCAACGTAAAATAGAAAATAAAAAACAAGTATGCATATAAAAATTATGTAATGATTAGTATATGATTTGTGTAGATTGTTTTGTTCTTGATGAATTCTATCCATCTATATATTTATATATAAGTATATTTATCTCTTTAATTTTGTAATTTAATTAAATTATAATTTGTTTAAAAGGAATAAGAATCAATTTATCTCTTTAATTCACATAAAAAGATCAATTTAATCCTTTTAAATGTTTTCTTTAACAAATTTTTCTTCGAATTTTAAAGTTTGGTTCAATTTAACTCACATGCTAAAGAGTTAAAAGAAAATGTTATCTATCCCTAAACTTAATATCATATGTTAAAATATTAAAATTAATTTTATAATAATTAGATCTATATTTTATTTTAATAAAATATATGTTTTTGTATAATAAAATTATCCTTAATTAATTGATCATTTTAAATTTTTTGAAATTTTATGATATATAATTTATTTAATATATCAAATACTATATCAAGATTTTTATAAGATATAATCTTATATTTGATATTATGTAAACTATGATAGTAAAATGATAAATATTTACGTACAAACAAAATATCATCACATGTAAAATTTTAGTACAAATATAAATTTTATCATTTTTCTTGCAATCCAAGAATAAATAGTTATTATTAAATAGGAAAACTAAATATAAGCAATAATAATAAAAAAAGATATTTTAAATTAAAAATAATTGAGATTAATTTTTACTTAGAAATATTTTCTTATCTTCTTTTATAGGTTATCAAAACAATTTAATTTAGTTAAAAATTATAAAAAAAATTATTGATTCTATAAAAATGTTAAACTCTAGATATAATTGTGATAAATAATTTTTTTAATAGTATATAAATAACTCGTTTTTGTTTTACCTTTTAGTTTTATGATTTGAGCCATTAAAGTGTAAACATAAAAGATTAAAAGGTTGAATATTGATCTTTTTATACAAATTTAAATAGTAAATGAATACTAAACCCTATTTTGGTAAAATTGATGCTTATAATAATTAATATTTTAATAGTTATTACTTATTTTATTTTATTAGTGTTTAGTTTATGAATATTAGATGTTAACGTTTAGTTGTTTAAATATTAATTTAAAAATCTAAAATGTACAATAATTTAAAAATCTTCTCATTAACCAATCTTTAAACCTTTAAACACCATTTTATTTTATTTGCTACCAAATAGCATAATTTAAAAGAACAATGTTTTGATTACTTAAAATTGTAAGGTCCCAATTTAAAGAATGTCTATATAACTCAACACAAGACTTTCCAATATCTCTTGTTCTTATTCATATTTTTACTAAGTAACCTTCCCAAGAGGTTCTTGTGGAATGAGCACAAAAAAGATATAGTGCACTTCATAACTCAACACAAGACCTTTCCAATATTTTTTGTCCTTATTCATATTTTTACTCAGTAAACTTCCCAAGAGGTTCTTATGGAATGAGCACAAAAAAGATATAGTGCACCTTATTGGTGTATAATAGGTGTATTTTAACATGTATAATGATTCAACAAGTTTTAAATTTATATTTCTTATATTGTAATTACGCCACCGCAAGAATACAAGCCGTAACTACAATATAAGGGTATCGTTCATTAGGACCAATAATAGTCAAGTATTAGTATTAATGCAAAATCCTTTCTTTCAAAAGAGGTTTTACCTACTGAAAATAAGTTAATACCCTACTTTCATTACTGCTAAATTATATTCAATGATTAAGTCCTATTTCTACACTTTATGCCTCCAAATTAAATAACTCCTATATCTAAGGAGTTATCATTTGGTGTTCTTAAGTTCATTTGGTTAGGTTAATCCTTCTTTCAAAGTGATTAACATAACTGGATAATATTCGCATGTTAAAAAGGCTCATTCCAACAATTGAGTATCATGGCATGAAATACAACTCAAGAACATCAATTTGCTAATGGAAAAGGAAATAATATTATTTACATAATTATCCAAACCCCATGTCAACTACTATTTCTAAATCATAACTAGGAATTTAATAAAGTAAAGAAACATAACACAAGAAAATACAACCATATTAAATGTTTGAAACTAAAGCAGAAATAAATAGAAAATAAGAAGAAACTTGGATCAACACTGCTGCTACTGCTCTCAATCTTCTACTTTTCTTCCCTACACAATGTTATTGTCTTCTTAATGTCTTAATGAAGATCTATCAAAGGAAATCAAAATCAAAAGAAAAGATTAGTAAAAACACACTTAAGTTGTCTAGGTTTTCTTCAATCTTCTCCAAACCCTAATTCTATATTAACCTAATTTCTAATGCTCCATGAGTGAATAATAAAGATGGAATCATCATGTTCTGACTAACTAAAAGCCCCCATAACTGTCTTACATCTAAATGCATCCTAACCGTACATTATTATGATCCTAGGGCTAGAAAAAGGAGGAAAAACATGACTTAAATGCATCACACGAGTCATGTGACTTTCGAAATGACTGAAATGAGCAAGAATTAAAGGGGGCCGAATCCTACACGAATCGTGTAGAACCTTACATGACTCATATAAGGTTCAGCCATGCATGGAAATGGAGTTTTTGAAGGCCGGCTTCTACACGACTCGTGTGGCATCTTATACAAGTCATGTGGAACTCATTTCTAGCATGAAAATGGAGTTTTTCAAATGTAAATTATGACCAATGTGACTAGAAATGCCAAAAACATGACTTGAAGACCTAATACCAAAGTTTTACAAATGTAAATTATGACCAATGTGACTAGAAATGCCAAAAACATGACTTGAAGACCTAATACCAAAGTTTTAATGCATGAAAGTAAATCTATATCTCTATAAAGTAGGTAAATGAAGCTAAGTAAGACACAATCATAGGTTAAAGTAGAATGTTATATGTATGAGTTTAGTATCAAAATGAAACTAAGATATAAATTATGCAAAATATGAAGAAAGTGTATGAGAATGTATGAAATTGTGTTAAGTATGTAAGATATAAGTATGATGCATGAAATGATATAAAGTGCATGAAATACTATCTAATATACTAAGGTATGCACCTAAAATGCATGAAAATAAGGTTAGAAGAATCATTTAAGAATAGAGAAAAGTAGTGATAATGCCAATTATCAATACCCATCAAATCTCCTAAGTTATTCTTGATTTACAGTCTCATATCTACACAATTGCAAAATCGTTCAAGTTATTCTCAATTGAACAGTCTCATACGTGTATAATATTGAAATTACTCAAATGTGCAACATCATACTTACACAGTACATAGCCTTAGGATCCCTCTTATTTAGATATAAGATCAATTCATTCATGTCTCTCTATTTAAAAGCCTACTAGGAGCCACTTCTTGTTCATACTCTATAGCAACCTCGTCTATTCCCAACCGTTATCAACCTCAGATGTCAAAAGAATTTTGTTCAAAATTAAGGATATTTTTAGCATGATTCATCGACTTGATATGTACATGGTATAAAAGAAATGGATTTGAATTATTTATAATTAAATTAATTTTGACTTACAATGACACAATCAAAATCATATTGTATCATATATTGTTATATTATGTTAGATTTAAATCATTAATTTATGTTAAAATTATGTTTTTTATTTTCATTTTTAAAAGTAAATTATATTATATCATGTCATATAAATTATTTTATATAATACATAAATTAATCATATTAAATGAGTTATAAGAAATTAAAATCAAATTTAAATTTAAATTTTAAGAACCATCCGTATCTAAAACAATAAGTGCGGAGGGAATATCATAATATAAATTCGTTTAGGAGAAGTCAGAAAAGTGATGGGCGAGAAGGCAGCCCGTTGAGTTCACGGAGCATGCGAAATAATATAGGCTGAGGCCCAGACAGAAATTCGGATTAGCTCCTCAAACTCCGCTAATCATCCAAAACAAACTTTTTCTGATGAAATTGTATACACCATTGGAAGCTTTTAATATACTGATTCAATTTCAATAAATCAAATTAATATTTGAATATGATATTTCAGTAATTTGGTTTATGAATAAATTTTTGTATGTACGTATGACTTTTAATCATGTGTCTCAGGTTCGATTCTTACATTCGACATCAATAATTTTGATATTGAATCAAAACTGATGAATTTAACAAAAAAAGAAAAAGAAAATTAATTTGGATCGATGCTTGAGATTAGAGATTAATTAATAATAGTTGATAGCCAAATCCGGTGGAAGATTTCATTGATATTTGGGTTGGTTTTGGCATTGCTTCATTCTTCATATTTGTTCACATCTTGGTAGACTCCATTCTGAACTGTCATTTTAAACCCATCCAAACTCCAAGAAAAATCTCCTTTTCCTGTTGAATATTTAAATAATTTTTAAAAAAAAATTAACATAAATTTTAAATATATGATCGAAAAATATTGATTTTATAAAATATGTAAAATTTTTATTAATATTATTTTAAATTATGAGATATATAATATAAATAAGATAAGCTAAATAATAATATGGCATGGTTTGAAGGGGACGAGACTGTCATTAAATGGCACACTTTGAATGAGACGAGAAAAGAAAAGGTTGAAGAAAGTGCAGTTGAAGCAATGAAATGAATCCAGAAGCAAAGTGGGTGAATTCCAGGAGATTAATTTTAATATTAAATAATCATTTGACTTTTTCTAGGTGGCATTGTGCAACTCATCTGGAGTTTTAGCCATATTACTGAAGAGCATAATATAGAAAACATATGATGCATGTGATGCAATATTATTATTATTATTATTATTATTATTATGTAATCATAACAATTTCAAAATATTTGTTGATATGCTGAGATATTAATTTAATTAGTACTATATAATAATAAAAAAAAAGAATCAAAACACTTATTTAAACAAACAAACAAAAATAAAAAATAAAAAAAGTGGGGATACTAAATATATAATATTGGAAGGCGTGCTAGAACAGAAGCCACACGAGGAGATAAGATAGGTTCGTTTCAATTAGGCCTCTCAAAGAACCCATAACGTGGTTGGTCATTTCTTGTTTTGTTTGCCAAAAGAAGTTGTCAAAATCTTTAAATGTCCATTTCTGCAATCCAATTTTCTCCACCTAAACTACTCCAATTGATGTTTTGTTATGGCCCAGCAAAAAGAATTCATCAAGCATGTCCTTCAAATATATCAAAAATGAGTCTCCCAAATCAAGTTCGGTCATTCAATTTCATCAAGCACCGCCCTGCCTTTCCCCTCACAAACAGAAGGGTTAAGGGATAAGACACCTACAAGAGTATTTGGACTCCCTGCTATGGCCATAATTACGTACCTGTTCATCCCGGAGCAATCATTGATGACATTGATTATCATTTACTTTTATTTTTTAAATATTGAACTAACGCCGGATAATGGACATTATACGTTACTTTAGGCCTTCGGTTAGGAAGGCTGCACCGCAGAAACTTCCCACCACTGCATAAATAATCATAACCTTCATTAAGGTTTTTTTTCCTCCACCTAATTATATACATATTTAATTCAAAAATTATTCATTATTATTGAAGTTTAATACATATTAATGGTTTGATTAATCATCATAAATACATTATTATAATTAAATATTATTAAGTATATATTAATTGAATGTATTATAAAATTGAGATTTTTATATTTTTTTAATATTAATTAATTTTTAAAATACCTAAAATTTTATAAATAATTTTAAAATTAAAATCATAAATTTAATTCCCTAATATCAATTCTTAAAACATTTAATATTTGAAGTAATCTTTAATTAAATAATTCTTTTATTGGAATTTTTTTATCAATTTTAAATGGAATATTTAATTGTGCAGGAAAAGGGTTGAGAAATAAAATATTGCTCGGCGGCCAATGAGAAAGAACAAGTGTTAGAGATGTTACGGTGGGATCCACAGTAATAAAAACGTGGAGAAGTGTCTAGAAACTCACACACGACGACAAACAGCCAGCTGTGTCCAGGCTCAAAACGACACACTACACTATCTTTTGGTCCCTGAGGACACCAAAAGCTTACGTCATGGAATCCGTACAAAATTTAGATGTTAATGAAAAAATAAAACAAAAAAAAAAAGCTCATCATTGGCGGCGTCTTTGTCTGCGCTTTGCCACCTCTGAACTAGTGGGTCCACGAGAATGATGACTAGGCTAGTTGGTGCCAGGTGTCAGCGAGCGATCGATCGGCCTGGTACCAATTAGTGCAAGAGAATATTTATCACCACCTACGGTGGATTCTTGTATGCCTTGCAGGCAGCAACTTTTTTTTAAAAAAACAATCTTCTTTCTGCTATTATTTTTTTGGGCTTACCAAATTATTATATAAATCATTTTGTCTTAAGGGTATTATCCCAAATTTCTATTAAATATTATCTAAATGAAAATATTATTTTTAAAAAGTAAAAATGAAAATATATTTTATGAAAGCTTTCCAGAACGTGTGTATATACAATAATTTGTAAATATTCTCCAAAAAGAGTTGGATAATCAAAATGTAGCTGTTACTATTTTGAAAATTTAAAAATGTGATGGTTGGAGGAAGGGCAGGAGAAATGGTCCAGAGCAGAGCAGAAGGGAGGTGGAACCAAAAATGGAAAAAGATCGAAAGCAGAAGAAGCCAACCAGCAATTTCACTGTTTCATAGTTGTTGGAATATTATTGTACAGCTGGTTTGCATTGTGGTATTATCTTTATTATCATCCCTGCAATAACACGCCTACCCAGAATCATGTTTAGTTTTTATCATATTAATGATGATTATAGTAATTACTTAATTTTTAATTATTATATATTAATTTTTAAAAGTAAATATAAAATATTCACTTCTAAACTTTAAGGTCTTTATGTTTGGTATGATATAGTTAAGAGCAATTAGATATTTTTTTTATTATATTATTTATATAATAAAAAGATTCTAACATAATATATTTGAATTAATATGTACTTATTATTACATTTTTTTTATTATCACTGTATGATAATAATTTCACTAACAAATAATTCATTAATCATTAATATAATCATAATAATAATATGTAAATTCAAATATCATAACTCAATTTATATATTTAAATATCTAAACATTAAGATCAAGGTTCAAATATCTATACTCTTCGATTATTAAATTAGATAATAAAATCAAAAATTAAAATTTACGATATTAAACATCAAAATTGAGAGCATAAGATCAAGCATTAAATATTATTCTTAATAAGAAAATTTAAAATTTATTTTATTTTTATATAATTTAAAATAATGTATTGATTATAATAATATTATTTTTATCATTGATATATAGAATTTGCTATAAATAAATGAAAAATATTTTTAAAAATATCTTACATCATAAGCTTACAAATTTTTGCAAAGCTTTATCTTAAATCAGCTTTAACTAATTTACTTTTTTTTTTCTACTATTATTTTCGTTAAATGTAACATTTATTTATCTATTTTCATATTATTATAATGTTTGCATCAACATTTCAATTTATTATTTTTTAATTTTTCTTACTCTCATCATTTTGTTGAGTTATCTTCGTGCATCATGCTTGTTGTTTTACTCCCTAATTCTCATAGAATTAACTTGTTTTGTTAATTTATGTTTGATATAGTAATCATCATTGTATTATATTATTGATTGTGTTATTTGAATGGTAAAACATATAATATTATGTATTTATTAATATCTATAATGTATTATTGAATATATATCAATTTTCATTTATTCATCATTATATTTCTTTATTCCAATTATATCATAATAAATATTTTATTTATTTATTAATATAATCATAAAAACTAAAAAAAATAAATTATAGTAATTGAAATATAAGATTTATATTAGATATTAGATATAAGATAGATATTAAAGTATAATTTGATACGTACTCAAATATTTAGATATTAAAACTACAAACATAAAATTTCACATCAATTAATTTTAATAAAAAAAATAAAATTTAATTGATTTTTACCTCATTTAAAATAACATATTAATTAAAAGCTAAAAAAGGATCTGACAACGATATTATGTACAATAGTAAAGTAAAGATCTCATTTAAAGTTCATTAGTAAAGATATTCAAAATCAAAATTAAAATTTTTAATTCATAAAAATATAAAATAATAGATGATAATTTTTAACATAAATCATTAATCTAACACTAATCCAATCTAAAAAGATGAGTTTAAGTTATTTATAATTAAATTAGTGTTAATCTATTATTTATATTATAAAATCAAGTCATATAATAGATTGATTTATTAATTCAATTAAAATAAGATTTATAAATCAAATGTTAGGTTGCATAAAGTCTATGTTTGAATCCTTAGTTTTTTAAAAATATTATGTAATTTTAATCTTATTTTTATGTATTAATTATGTTATTTTTATATTGTATAAATTATTTAATATCAAATATTTCTATTTAATTTGTATAATATGTAAGTTAATTATATCGAATTATTTGTATAAAATTTAAATTAAATTTAAATTTTTAATTGATAGATATTTTGAATTAAATTTAAGTTAATTGTAAATTTATTATATGTATAAATTAATATAAATTCAAATTACCCCCCGCACGAAACATAGTGAAAAAAGAGGTTTCGAATTTAATTACGTGGGGAGTAAAGGGGGGAGAGGAAGCAAGAAAATCAGAGTGGAGACAGAGAGCAGTGAATTTAGAGTAGAGATCCAAAAAGACAGCTGCCCCCCCTCTCTCACTTTATCCATATCTTGGCTGAGGGTTCACGCTAGCTATCTACCTTTTTCACAAACCCAATGTCTCCTCATCTTGGTACCAAAAAGGTGATGCCCTCACCCTAGGGGCCCCCACCGTCCGACCAGACGAGCATCGTGAGGGAGGGTAAATCATGGTATCCAGCGGCCTCCTAGACGGGAACCCAGGTCTTGGTGCCCACAAGGAGTCCACCCAGAGGGCGTTACTCCCACACTGCGGCTGCCAAGACTCGAACCGTGGCTTCTTGGTACCAACACCACATCCGAGTACCAACTGGACTACACCCATGCGGGTATGTCTCCTCATCTTGGAGTCATATAGGTGGGTGGTAATTTTTGATAATGATAAAAAAAATAAATTATTTTTTTATATAAATTAATTATATTAAATAAATTATGTTAATTATTTATATTAAATTTGACTCAGATTCAAATTTAAATTTTCAATACAATTAAGATTTTATACATACTCAATTTTATTATAAATTTATTATATTTATAGATCAACATCAAACATGTATTAAATTTACTATATTTATAAATCAAACATGTATTAAATTTACTATATTTATAAATTGAAGCATCCAAATATAACTTGATAATTGATAACTATAATTTTTACTTATATTTTTCCTCTTATTATAATGTCATTTCAAGCATTGTTTTCATGTATGTCCCTTCAAGCATTCTTTTCATATTTTTCCTTCAAACATAAACATATAATTAGTAATTCATGCATTTTCCATCACTTCATGCATCACATTGATATATTGCATTATTAGTCTAATTTCATGCATTTTCTACACATTTTACATAATTCATATGGCATTCTAGCATTCTAGTTTTGATATAGTAATCACATAGTTAATCTGCATTAGTTTATGAGTTAATCATGTTTATTTTAGTTTACATGGTTTATATAGGTTATTAGACTTTTTTCATGCATTAAAACTTTAGTTTTAAGTTCCTAGATCGTGTGGTATAGAAAACTAGTCAAGCATGTCACATTCTACATTTGAAAATACCATATTTATGCCTTGGCCAAACCTTATAAAAGTCGTGTAAGGTGCCACATGACTCATGTAAGATTCGGTCCTTTCATATTTTCCTTTGTTTTGATTAATTCGATCTTCACACGAGTAGTGTAACATTTACACAACTCATATGACTTGTTTAGGGCATAATTTCCTTCTCTTTTGCTAGCCGTTTGATCATAATTTAGAGGGTCACGATGCATTCTAGGATTGAACCTATTTTTAGATGATTTTAGGAAGAGATAAAAAGGGGATAGAATGTAGGAATAAGGGAGAGAGCATTAGAATATAATTAGGTTAGAGATTTAGGATTTAGGGAGATAGAGAGAAAAGGAGATCCATTTTGTATGATTTGCTAATCCTTTCTTTTGTATCTTTTTCCTTGTCATAGCCCTTTTATCAAGATGTTAATGAAACAACTGAGAAGGAATTGAGAAGAGTGGAAGATAGAGTAGCAAGAGCAACTAAACTATTCAAGATTCTCTTCATCTCCATTTCTTTTTATTTTAGTTTTGAACATCTATTATGATTGTATTTTCTTTATTATTCATGTTCTTTTACTTTATTTATTTTTCAATTATGATTTGACAGTAGTTATATGGATTGGATGATGTTTTGAATAGATTCAATTCATTTCTATTATGAATCCATTTACATCTTTATATTCTTAAGATGTGATTCATGCTAATGATTTTTGATTGTTAGAACGAACCTTTTAACATGAAAATGTTGAACTAGTTCTGTTAATCGTTTCGAAAGAAAGTTTAACTTAACCGAATGATCTTAGGAACACCAAATCGTAACTGCAAAGATATATGAGTTAATTAATTTGGAGATATAAAGTGTAGTAAATGAACTTAATCGCTGAAAGTAAGTGTTAGTTTAGCTTTTGTAGGTAAAGACGCTTTTAAAAGAAATAACTTTACATTTAAGCACTGCTTTGAAATTGGTAATTCAATTAATAATGAATGGTTTAATCTTTATTTATTATCGTTCATCCTTATGATTAGTTGTACATTATGTATACTATAGTAGTTGGTTAGTGATTTTGGTTAATTAAATAAATTATAATGTTGAATTGATTAGATAATCAATAAAATAAATAGCTAGTACTTAACCACTCTTGATCCTAGAGAACAATATCTTTAAGCTGTATTCATGATTCGTACTCTTGCTGTGGCATAATTACAATCTAAGGATTATAAATTTTAAAACTTATTGAATCATTATACATATTAAAATACACATATTTACACACCAACAATAATTTAAATTAACATGCTTAATTCTAGTTACATCTAATTAATATTTTTATTAAAAAAATAAATTAATATAAGTAAAATAAAGTAATTTCAACTTTTAATAAATTTTATTCTCCATTGCCTTTTATTTTATTTATTAATTTCATCATATATAAAGACAAACTATATCCAAATAAGGATATCTTCAAAATGGGGCTATCTATATTTTTAAGAAAAATCTACTTCATGAAGACCTTGTGTGTAAGCCATGAATGTTCTTAACCAATTATTGACTAATTATAAAATAATTACTTTCATATTTCATTTTATATTAATATTAAATTTTTAAAATACTTATAAAAGTAATATTTTATTAATTAAATTTATATCAAATTTTTTCGAAACTTGTATCAAACTTTGATTAAAATTTTAAAAAATATTATGTTTTTTCAAATATTTTAATTGTTATATTTATAATTTTTTTTAAAAAAACAATAGTATGTTTTAAAGTTTCCCTTTGACATTTTTTAAAAAATAAAAAATAAAAAATAAAAAATGTATATTAAATAAAATAAAAAAAACAACTATTAAAATAAAGGTAAAAATAAAAAAACTTTATTTATATTAAAGTTTGAATTTTACAAACACTTAAATATTATATTTACTTGCACTTCAATTTTTGCCTCGTCACTTTTCAACTTTAGGGTCCAAAAGTATAAACATTTCCATATACAAAATTACTGAAAGAGTGCCCGTAGCAAAAATTGAAGTGCAAATAGCCCTTGAAGAAAACTAAATATTAAAAAAATACCCCCCCTCATTGTCACAGTTACAGTGTTTTATTTACATCACAACACAGTTCCGGTGTTTTATTTACATCACAACAAACAACTCACGTGCGGTCAACCCTTCTGAATTTCAAACCTTCAACCATATTGAAGTCAACTCCCTGCGCATGTTAGCCTTGGTTCAAGCTTTCCCACAAAGATGCGCATTTCCTCCTGGCGAACCCGACCCTTCTCTTCTCCAAGTCATAAACCACTTCAAACCCCTGTTGCTGGTAATTCCCCATGGTAGCCCCTGGCCCACCGATCAACTCTGCCTCATCTCCACCGTTCATCAGCATCAGACACCCAACTCTCCTCTTACTCCTAGCACCATCACCGCCGTCCACAAACTCGTAGAAATAGTTCTTCCTAGGCAACACTACACTAGATTCATTCCCCACAAAATGTAACACCAAACTAGGAATGTTTACTACGTTGTCAAAATAGTAACACGGGCCAAGACCCGTGTTGTCTTCGACTTCTTTAGCTCGTTCATGAATTCGTCCAACTCGGTTATCAAACTCAGTCACCACCGAGTTATACAAACTTGATGGTAACATTGTAAACGTAGTCCCTGAGTCCACAACCAGCCCACCGCTTCCTTCTCCATCAACGCTTCTCAGAAATTCCGGTGCTGGAATTTTCTTTCTACTAATAGAAATACCCTCAAGCCCAACACAATAGAAGTAAGGGTGTTTCGGATTATCAAGCATAGAAGTGTAAACAAACTCGGCATGATCATCTTTATCTACCCTTTTCTCTTTGTCGTCGGAGTGGCCTAAAATGAGTGGACTCGGGAGGCGGACTCGGTCTGAGTTAAAAGAGTGAGATACTAAACAGTAGGAAAATCTATTCCCGAGTTGGGGAGCGAAAGTGGCAAGCTGGGCAGGTAAAGAAAGCACTCCACGGCCGAAGCCAGCAACACCAACTGGCTCAGCCAGAGCAGTGTGTGCACAACCAAAGGTGAAATTCTCAAGGGCTAAAGATGGTGTCGCTAATGGCAGCGTTACAGAGTCATGATATAGGCGAGCAATAAGGCTGCCATCTCCGTATGCGTAATAGAATGATGGACATGAAAATGATTGACAATCCGAAGTTTCAATGGACTCTAAAGGGCAGTTGGCTATAGCACATAAGTCGGAAGTGGGAAGGTTTGAGTGAGCAGCCGAGCATGCAGATGATTTACAGTTGACGGTTTTGGCAGAAGAGGAAAGTTTAGGCGGCGGAGAAGAAGCGGTGGTGTTTTCAGCTTTGCCTTCGCAGAGAATGCATTCAAATGGCTGGCAAGGGAACCAGACAAGGTCACTACCGGTGTCAAGGTACAGAGAGACTTGATGAGGAGGATTGGTATTAAGAGTGAAAGAGAGAGTATAATCACTGCCTGGAGAGAGAGGGAGGGAGACCTGGTGATGGTGGTGGGGGGTTTGGAGGAGGCGTTTGTGGTGGTGGTGGTGGTGGTGGTGGAAGCGAGTGGCGGAGCGGGTGGAGGTCGATTTGAGGAGGTGGTGCGTGGAGGTGAAATGGGCGGTGGAAAGGGAGTGAGTTAGAGGAAGATAAAGAATCTCCGAGACAGAAACAGAGATAAGCGAGAAGCAGAGCATCAAACAGAGCAAAAGATCAGAAGCAGAAGGAGCCATACGAATCATTTAAAGAAAACTGTGGGAGCAGTCTGCATGGAAGGAAGAAGAGAAGAGGGAGTTGACAAATATATAAGAAGAATCGGAGGGGATAAAGTGAGTGGTTGGAAGGATGATGGTGAAGGTGAAGGAGAAGGGTTTATGTAAGGAAAGCCAAACCAGACCAGACCAGACCATAGCCATTGTTAATGATAAAATTACATATCCACAATCACCAGTTCACGTCAATTTAAATTGCACTATGATAAAATTAATATATATACATTAAAAAAGGGTATTAATTTAAATGGGGTTGGAAATCAACACTCACACATGAAGCAAAGGACCAGTGCCATGCCTTACCCAAGTAAAGTTCCCAGCCGCCTTCTTTGATCAAAAGATAATCAGTCTCATTATTTACTTAATTAACTAATTTGGTTCAATTATCAAAAGTTAATTTCTTCTCATAACCCATTATTTCCTCCCTTCAAAATTAAATAACATAAATAATTTCCATATAAATATTTAAAAAAAAGCATTAACAATTAATTAAATCGCTCCTTCATAAATTTCAAAATAAATAGAAAGTACCTAATAAACATAATAAATAATAGTGAAAACATTAATTTATCATTAATACTTCTTTAAAAAAATTAAAATATGTCATTAGTATTTTTTAATATATTAATGCATTTAATATATATATATATATATATATATATATAGATATTTTTTGGTATGGAGAACGTGTGGAAAGTGAAGGCAGCCTCCTGGACTCAAATAGTGATTCATTCTTCTCGTCTCCAATTATTTTGACTCGGTGGACCAATGATCATGTGTCATGTCAATGGAGTTGATTTTGGTTTTTGAATCAAATTTGATTTTATAAGATGAAATAATTTATCTCAATATTTAAATTAATTTATTATTTAATTCTTTCTTCATTTAAGTAATATATGTATAAAATATCTAAATAATGTTTTTTTTTAAAATAAATTTTTTTCCAAAAATAATTTTCTAAAATAAAAGTTATTTTCTTATTTTTTAGACAAAATTTATACTAAAATTATATATTAAAATCAGTAGCAAAAAATTTATTACTTTTATACTAAAATTATTACTCTGATGGATCACTTCATTATAACTAACATAGATTCTAACATGATATTTATATATGATATAATAAAATTAAATGTACAAATGGTAATTTTAGTACAATTTTCAGAAAAATTATTTTTTTAAAAAAAACTTATAATTAAATAATTAAGTGATTTAATAAATTAATAAAAGTATATTAATTATTTTAATAAATATATTTTGTTACGCCTGCATCTAGGACCCTAGGAGTTTGTATGCCTACACGTATGTATACGTGTATAAATATATGTATGCATGGATGTACGTGCGTATAGATGTATGTGTATGTGTATATGTATGTGGATGTGTATGTATGTATGCATGTATGTATGCATGTGTGTATACATGTATGTATAAGTGTACATGTACGTATATGTGTATGTATATGTGTACGTATATGTGTACATATATATATACATATATGTGTACATATATGTGTACGTCTATGTGTACGTATATGTGTACATATATGTGTACGTCTATGTGTACGTATATGTGTACATATATGTATACATATGTGTGTATGTATATGTGTCTTAATACGTGTCTATGTGTAGGTGTGCATGTATTGGTGATTGGTATTGGGTTAGGAGGCTTAGGGGCATATGTGACTTTTGACTTGTTGACCTTGCCCATAAACCCAAGCTTCCTCCATACACTTCTTAC
>CANYBF011584282.1:0-14279 GCA_948192965.1 Dalechampia spathulata | reverse complement strand
CTCACGCTCCACTCGCTCACTCCGCTCCGCTCCGACATCTGCCCCTTATACCAGTATAAGGGCTATTCCTAACATCATGCATACCCAATCATAAACACAAGCCGTCCCTCATCCAACCGAGAAGACACGCTTCTCAATAACGCGACGACACATAATCAATCACATAGCAACATATATCCATATAAACATCAAACCATCAATGCATACATTCATTCATCTACACATACATGCAACTCAGTGCATAACTCCTAGGGTCTCTAATGTGGGTGTAACAACTATCACGCTCAATGAGCATGGAGTGCTCAATGAACGATATGTCTAGATTAGGAACTTTTGATCCTAGAGCAGGTGGAGAAGCAGGAAAGGCAGAAAGGCGCTGGTAAAGATAATAAATCAGGGGGCCAAAGATAATAGCCTTGCCAAGCTGTTTTTGGATGTTAACCTTATAAAAAGAGGTCTGAAGCCAACGTCCAGACTGTATAAGAGTACCTATGACCATAGAGTAGATAAAGATCAGGTCAAGGTTAGTAATAGTATCATTCGACTCAGATCTCCCGAATATCATATAGGAGATAAGTCTATGACAGTAGAAGAGGGAGGAGGATTTAAGACGGGAGGCTTTAAGCCTCGAGGGATGGAAGGAAGTATCGAGTACGATCTCCCTTTAGAAGTTATTGTGGTCAAAAACCACAGATTTGGCATTGGTAATGCCATCAGTGTGAAAGCCAAAAATCGCATCAAACTCTGTAGGAGAAAGAGAATAGGGCCCGTGGAAGAGTTTGAAGGTATAAGAAAAAGAAGTAGACAATGAGAAAGTCTGTAGGAACTCTAGAGCTACAAACTGGATGTAGTAGTTAGGGAGAAAAGCAAAATCTGACCAACCAACATTAGTCAAATAATGTAGAATGTCATCCTCAAGTCCTGTCTATAGAAGAGTGGAGTGACATGCTAAATGAGAGTGAGAGAAAACCTTCTCACTCAAAATCAAAGTCCTAATGACAGAAGCAGGGGTAGTGCCACCTTGAGGGCTAGAGCCTGCAGGAATTATACGTTTGACTCGATGTCCTTGAGACGAAGAGCCACCGCGAGACTCAGGAGTAAATATGAGTAAAAATAGTGAAAAATAGATAGATTAATGAAAAACAGAATTTTTCAAAAATTCGGCAGAATTTTAGCTAATTTTTGAAAATCGTAAAAAATGGTACCTGCATGGAAATCAATATGGTACAGCTGTACGAGAGCTTGAATGAAAATCAAAATTTGAGGCATAAGGATCCATACGGGTGTATAGAAACAAGTACAGCCGTATGGGGACTAAAAATCACAAAATTTTGGAGAGTTCTGAGAATTTTCTTGAAAATTTTAAAGTCCACAAAGTACACCTACTTCAAAAATGAACCATCTATCATTCCTAGCTCATGTTTAATGAAGTTTAAATGTTCTTCACTTAGGGGTTTTGTAAAAATATTTTGCCAATTGGTGAGTTATATCAACAAATTTTAATACAACCCTCCCTTTTTACACATTATCATGAAGAAAATGATACCTAATATCTATATGCTTAGCTCTAGAATATTGAATTGGATTCCTAGATAAATTTATAGCACTAGTGTTATCATATTTAATGGAAGTGCATGAAACATAGACATTATAATCCCTTAATTGTTGTTGAATCCAAAGTACTTGAACACAACAACAATTTATAGATATGTATTCAAATTCAGCAGTAGATAATGATACACAATTTTGCTTCTTACTAAACAAAGAAACCAAGCAATTACCTAAGAAATGACAAGTACCAGATGTATTCTTCCTATCTAACACATTCCTAGAAAAGTCAGCATCAGAATAGGCAGTCAAGTTAAAAGAGTCATTCTTAGCATACCACAAGCCATAATGCATAGTTCCAATCAAGTATTTGAAAATATTTTTCATAGCACATAAATGCAATTCCCTAGGAGATGACTGAAATCTAGCATACATACACACAACAAACATAATATCCGGTCTAGAAGCAGTTAGGTAAAGCAAGCTACCTATCATACCTCTATACTTCTTGTGAGCAACATGCTTGCCGCTTTCATCTAATGAAAGTTTTGTAGTTATGCTCATTGGAGTTTTGCTCAGTTTTGCATCTTCTAGTCCGAACTTCTTTAGCATGTCTTGTGTGTACTTGACTTGATTGATGAAGATTCCATCTTCACATTGCTTGACTTGAAGTCCTAAGAAATACTTCAACTCTCCCATCATGCTCATCTCAAATTCTTCCTGCATACACTCAGAGAACTCCTTGCATAATTTTTCATTAATAGCACCAAATATGATATCATCTATATATATTTGAACAAATAAGATATCATATTTATAATGCTTAATGAAAAGTGTTGTGACTGCCTTACTTTTTCAAAACCATGATCAATGAGAAAACTACTCATCCTATCATACCAAGCTCTAGGGGCTTGTTTAAGGCCGTGTAAAGCTTTGGTAAGTTTGAAAACATGATTTGAAAATTCAAAATCTTCAAAACCGGGAGGTTGTGCAGCATAAACTTCTTCATTGATAAAGCCATTCAAAAAAGCATTTTTTACATCCATTTGAAAAAGTTTGAAGTTCATATGAGATGTATATGCCAATAATATTTGAATAGCTTCTAATCTAGTTATAGGTGCAAAGGTTTTATCAAAGTCTATTCCCTCTTCTTTACAATATCCTTATGCTACTAACCTAGCTTTATTCCTAATTATAACACCACTTTCGTCAAGCTTATTCCTAAACACCCATCTAGTTCCTATAATAGATACATCTCTAGGCTTAGGTACTAAGGTCCATATGTTATTCCTATCAAACTAGTTTAATTCATCCTGTATAGCCAACACCCAACTCTCATTATCTACGACTTCATTTACATTCTTAGGTTCAATCTGAGAAATAAATGCAAGGTTGTTATGAATATCTTTAAATTTAGAATGAGTTGTTACCCCTTTTGATATTTCACCTATGATTTGCTCCTTTGAGTGTCCTTTTGGGAAGTTCCACTCCTTTGGAAGATCATGCTCAATTTGAGTTGCAGCTAAGTGAGGAGGAAGATCATTTACTTCTTCCTTGTCAACATCTTTAAGTGTAGCTTCTTGTTGATGCTCTTGTTCTTCACTTTATTTCAATAGAATTCCTACATCATCATTAACAATGTCCTTTCTTGGATCAAAGAAGTTAGTTTCATCAAAAATAACATGCATAGGTTCCTCTATAACCAAAGAGCATTTGTTGAACAACCTATATGATTTGCTAGATATTACATATCCTAAAAATAAACCCCCATCAGTTTTTGAATCAAATTTCTTAAGGTTATCCTTAGTGTTTAAAATGTAGCACTTATATCCAAATACCCTAGGGTATGAAATTCTTGGTTTTCTACCATTCCATAGCTCATAAGGAGTTTTGCTTAAAATTGGTCTTAAATGAACTTGATTTGTGACATAACAAGCGGTATTGATCACTTTCGCTTAAAAGTAAGATGGTAATTGATACTCATTAAGCATTGTTCGTGCCATGTCACAAAGAGTTCAATTTTTCCTTTCAAATACCCCATTTTATTGAGGCATTCTAGGAGATGAAAAATTATGATGAATGCCATGCAATTCATAAAATGATTTAAAGCTTTCATTTTGAAACTCTTTTCCATGATCATTTCTTATTGAAGAAATGTAATAACCCTTTTCATTTTGCATTCTTTTTGTTGCATTTTGAAAGGCATTAAATGCATCATCTTTATGAGCTAAGAATAAAGTCCAAGTAAACCTCAAGTAATCAGCAACAATAATAAGTTCTTAATGCATACCACCTAAACTAGGTACTCTAGTTGGTCCAAACAAATCCATATGCAACAATTGAAGAGGTTTGAAAGAAGTCACATTGTTTTTCACTTTAAATGAGGACTTTACCTGTTTTCCAATTTGGCAAGCTTTACACACCTTGTCCTTTGCAAATTTGATCTTTGGAAGTCCTACTACATGTTCGTTCTTCTTGAGGTCTCCGATGCTTTCGAAGCTAGCATGTCCAAGCCTTCTATACCAAAACCATGAGTCCACACTTATAAAAACAAGACACTTCACATTTTTGTTAGGAATAGAATCTAAATCAATCATATAAATATTTTCTATTCTATCTCCTTGAAAAACTAGCTTATCATCACTAATCCTATAAATAAAATAACCTTTTGGATCAAAAATAACTTTAAAATCATTATCGTACAATTGACTAATGCTAAGTAAGTTATGTTTTAAACCTTTTACTAACAAAACTTTGCTAATAGAAAAGTTGGGATTCTTACCAATCTTACCAATTCCAACAACTTTACCTTTGGCATTATCTTCAAAGGTGACATTACCTCCCTCACATTCTTAAGGTTAGAAAAGAGGCTTGCATTACCGGTCATATGTCTTGAGCATCCACTATAGAGGTACCATTTGTTTTCACTAATCTTGGATCTCAAGCATACCTCATCATTATCTTCATCATCTAAGAATGCCATGAAGCACAGATTGATTGCTCCTTCATCATCGAACACCTTCTCATTTGATTCACTATCATCATCCCATATAGCCTTCAATGCCTTCTTTTTGAAAGGCTTGGATGGTTTGTTAAGGTGAGAGCATTCATTCCTCATATATCCTGGTTTGTTACATTCATAGCAAATAGTTTGATTCCTTCAAAAATTATCCCTTCGGTTGTAGTCCCTTCTTCATTCGAATGGCTTCTTGCCATCATTTTCAAGCTTCTTCTTTTTTATAAGAAAATTCTTGACACGTTTTAAAAGGAGGGCTACTTCATCATCGATCTCCCCTTTGCTTGTGGAAGAAGCATCTTCTTCTTTCGAAGCCTTAAGTGCAATCCTCTTCGCTTATCTTCTTTAATTCCTTATTTTAATGTAATCTCGTGTGTAAAGAGTTTCTCTAAAAGTACATTGGTTGACAGAACCGATAAGTCATTTACTCCTTCAATGGATGTCACTCTAGCCTCCCAATCCTTCTTAGGCAGCACCCGTAAGATTTTATTGTTGATGCCTTCTCTTTGATACATCTTGCCAAGCTTCATTAGACCATTGGTGATCACCATGAGTTGGTTGTACATTTTAGAAATTGACTCATTTGCCTTCATTGTGAATAGATCGTATTGATATGTTAACAGTTGGATTTTCTTGTTTTGAACTTGATTAGTTCCTTCATGATGAGTCTCCAAAGCAGTCCATATTTGCTTTATCATGACACAATGTGATAATCGACCATATTTCTCATGATTTATAGCATAATACAATATATTCATCACCTTTTTATTCTGAAAGTTTGCTTTCAATTCCTCCCTGGTCCAATCTTCTCTAGCTTTAAGAGAAACAACACCATCAATTATGGTTGTTGGAGGTAGAAACTCATTCATCATTAAGTCAAACAATTCAATTCCGTCGTTGTCCAAGAAAACTTCCATCCGATGTTTCCAATATGGATAATCAGTTCCATCAAAGAGGGGGGGTCTTATAAATGATGGACTTTCACTGGTTGCCATAGGATCTTTTACTCTAGAATTTTACTTCTAATACAAATGAGCACCAAAGCTCTGATACTAAATGAAATCCCTGCGGAAATGGCAACACGTACAGCTTATAGTGGTTAGGCACTAACTCTTGCTTACGTTCACTTCTCCTAAGTCTCAACTTAGGATTCCACTAAACTCAATCAATTACAATCAATACGGATTCCTCAATTGAATCCTAACCCCAGTGTTTTTAGGATTACACTTAAACCTTTACAATGATATCAATCTCATAAACTCTCAATTACAACGTAATGCCCAAGCATCATAGATGATATTTTATATTAAAACATCATAGAAAATTTAGAAGTTTACATTTAGACACTTGCATGCAACATGCAAGCATTGAATGAAGTGAATTTAGATTTTTCACAATCAATGAATGACATGAAAATGATGAAAAATTATAAAATTTAGGTGAATTGTCAATTTATTTAGTATGACTATAATCATGGAAGGTAACTAACATTTTATAAAACATTTTTAATAATAACTTAGATAAAAACTTGATAAGAGAGAGAATGAAAAGCCTTAGAGTACAACCTAAAAACGTATAATGAGATCAAAATTTTTTTTATAAAATATTATCATATGAATTAACATTTAGTAAAGTATAATAGTGAGTGAATGAAATCTATACGTGCTATTAGACCCAAATATTATTCATAAAAATTATACAAGTAATGTTATTTGATAATCGTAAATGTTAGAAATTAGAGATAATTACTCTATACACTTAGAACTTTAAATTTATGTCTTTATTAAACTAATAATAGAAAATTATTTTATTTGAGTAATTAAAGTTTCAAAAAATATTATATTTAGAAATTAAATTACCTGATAAATTTTTATTACCATGAAAAAATTATCTATGATAAGATGAATCTTTAATTTAATCATATTTATATTATATGAGTTAAAATGGTCTAAGTAATATGAATGAAAAGAAGATAAGATGGATTTTAAATGAGAAGTGACTTGAAATGATTTATGGAAAAAGCAAAAAGAAAATAGCTGAAAAGGGATAAGTGACATAGTTTAATAGGAGCAAAAAGTGGGAGTAGGAATTGCTTCTTTTGGGTAATGACCAATCTACCTAGAATTAAAACTAAGGTGAAGAATTAAATTGATTAATAGGGTAAGAACCAATGGGAAGATGATAACCTTATACTTAGGCTAATTAATCATTTCACTAATTAATTACTTTTGGTTCTATAAATAGGAGATTGGGGGATGGAGAGAAAATGGCAAGAAATTGTAAAACCAAGCTAAACTCTTGTAAATCAAAGTTTAAATTTTCCTTTAGCTAAGATGTCACACTTCTTATTCCTTTCTTCTTAATCCTTTCTCAACACCTACATTCCCATGAGATAGTCTCTCTTTTCTAAATATCTTGGAGGTCTAGAGTTGATTTTTATTTTAAGAGACTTTAAGAGAATTTCCTAGAGGTGGCCAAGTCTACCAGACATCATTAAAGCATAAACTTATCACTTCCAAATTTACTTAGGAGCTAAAGGGTTCTTGTAAGTGCCTAAACCCTCTTGGGATTATTGTGAAATGGGAAATTGGTTTTAAATGTGTAATGGGAAATTGGTTTTAAATGTGTAGGATGTATGGATGCTATTATGATCATATCTTGACAATATGGTATTCAATAATGTTGGTTTTCAATAGAGTGAAATAAGAAATAGTGGTTGGGAAATTAAAATGATGGATTGTGTTATTAAAAAGTTTATGAAGTGTGAAATATAAGAATATATATGTTGTTTCTACAGTTTTGATCTTCAAACTCCAAAATAAGTACTCTAGAGGCTAAAGAACACATTAAAAGGCATCTAGGATGTTTAATTGTTCAACATGGCTCTTGTGGCTTGTATAAAAGTGGTAAATTTGATGATTTCAAGGTCAATACGAGTCGTGTTGCCTTCGTGAAGTGAAGAAAAATTGTTTAATGATCAACACGAGTCATGTTAAGAGTAATATCAAGTTACATGCATGAGAATAAAAATAAGGCTCCTAAGACTAACTATAAGTGAGTTAAACCAACTATTGAAGTTTTGATTTTGATGAATGTCAAAATTGATTTTAAGTATGTTTAATTAATTCAAGTGTTTTTGTTTCATTAATGTTTTTAATATTTTGGATTTAATTATTCTTATCTTTAATATACTTGTTTTTGACTGCAGGTGATCTTATGTCTTAATGGATAATTGATTTTTATCAAATCATATTTTATTTTCACGTGATTATTGATTTTTAAATGAATAATTCATTTATTTGGTAAATATTTTAAAGATCTTAATGGGATAATTTAACTTATTATTTACAAAACTTATGTAAATGATTTATAATGATTATCTCAACTTTTGGAAAGATAATTACCTTATCATTGAAAGATATTTTTTAACTTTATTTATTTCTAATTATTTTATAGCAAATTCTAATATATTTTATTTTTCAAAAATCAAATATATTAACTATCTACGTGAAAGGAAACTATTAGATTATTATTTGGAAATTTGAATCATCAGTTATATTTTTGGAAGCTCTTTAACATAATTCATGGAACATTTCTAGGAGTAATTTTGGGAGATCATTTAGTAAGGTATTTTCTTAGAATTTTTATTAAGAAAATTTTGAGAAATATGTTTCTTATGAAGCTCAAATTTGATGATTATTCAAGATTTACATGAACCCTCTTCCTAGCTTAAATCTAACATCTTTTAAAAAATAATATTTTCTCTTTTGATAAAATAATTTTCGGATATTCTAAAAATGATAAGTTTTCAAAAATTAAATTTGGTAACAAATCTATTTATCATAAAAATTAGTTTGCTGATTTCATATAATAGAAGTTGTTTTCAAAATTGGATTTGATTAACTGACATTTTTATACTTAATGTATTTGGAATATAATGATTACATATTTCAATATAAATACATGAGCCTTTGAAGTTAGAAAACATGAACAATATATAACGAATACAAGAATTAAGGATTAAATTAATATACATCTTTAAAGTGTTTTCAAAAGAACTTCATTTTGAATATCTATTCTCAATCCTTTCAATAGGTATTGTAAAGGTCGTGAAAAAGATTTCATATTCAATATTTTTTATTATTGCAAAAAGTTATCAAGTTAGCCTTTGTGAGAAAACTTGAAGAGATTACAAGTAAGCCTATTAAAAACTTGAGGTTATAAATTTAACCTACTAAAATTTCATTAGATGTTGTCAAGTTAGTATACTGAAAACTTAAAGAGATTGCTAGTTAGTCTTAAAAACTATTGTTGTAAAGGTTTTAAGTTAGCCTTTGAAAACTTGCATATTTGTTATAGTTGAGCCTCAAACTTAGTTTTGAGAGAATGAATGTAAGCATTAGACCAAACCATTATATATTGTGTGTCTTGTATTTATCTCTCTTTTGCTCACTTATTAGCCTGCTAATTTTAATTGCTTTATTTTTAAAAGGCTTTTGATAAAGATTTTTCAATCAAACCAATATACTATTTTCAAAGATGAGTTTTCAAAAATCAATCAAGTTATTTCTGTAACTTTGATTTATTTTTGAATTGATCTTTTTTAATAAAAGAGTTTTCTAAAGTTTATTTTAGTTTGCTAATTTTAAAAATAGTTTGTTAGTTTAGAAAATAGTTTATTAAAATTGTTTTAAATTTTTAAAGGTGGTCAATTCACCTTATTTCTGACCACTACTTTGAAACTAACACACCACATTAAACTAAATAGAAAGAATCATAATAAAAGTTCAAGATAATTTAATATTTAGAATAATGGAAATTCAGTACTATTTTAGAGAAAAATGATGGCTATATTTGGTTTTGCAAATTGATAAATTATTTTAAAAATGCTTTTTGTAAATTGCTTTTATTTTTTATTAAAGATGCTGTTTGAAAATACAATTTAGAAAAAATAAATAAATGGATGCTTTCTCCAAAACGTGTAAATTTGTTTAATAAAATATAAAAGTTCAAAAGTGTGTGAATAGTGTTTAAAAGTATTTTGTAAAATTCCATTATGATATATAAATAAATAAATACATATATTGATTTAAATATATAAATGTATAATACATTATGTATTTTAAATAATTCCTGAAAATATATAAAAATAGAAAAATAACACATAAATATATATATTTACTATATGTTAATAGTTGATTAATATTGCTGACTGTTATCTCACCATTTTACCAAAAAAAAAAAAATCTAAAAATATTATCTTGCTAATTTTACATTTAATCAAAATTAGTTTTGATATTCTTTTATCTTTACACTATAACTATGACACAAAATACAATAAAAAAAATATCATCTTTTACGAGAATAATATAAATTATTATAAGAAGAGAATAATAAAAATGTAAAATTCCATAAATACAAAAAATAAGTAGTTAAAGTTAAATATTAAAATTTAATGAAATTAAAAGGATAATTATTAATAAAAGAACAAAACATGTTAAATTAACAAACTCTTTTTTATATAGATAAAACTCTTTTTATTGCAATTAACAAACTTAAATACTCGTCACTTTATACCATGAGTATTTATGAATATAAATGAAAATGATATATTTTAAAAATAAAAGAAAAAATTAGGAATTAGTTTTACTTGAATTTTTATAAAATAAAATTGAAATTTAATTACTCTTAGCTAGAATAAATTTCTTAATATATTTAGTGTATATAATAATAATCATAATAATTTTTATATATTTATATAATATATATAAAATATTCATCACAAACAATTAAATTAAGGGATAATTTGCTAAACATCATATTTTACAAAATAATAAGTAAATATCATTAATATATTAATTTTTGTGATTTATCATATTAGGTTAAATACTAAATTTATATTCCATAATTACCCTTACTAATTCAAAATTTTCACTTTTAAAAAAATTTAAAATAAAAAATTATTAATTTAATATTTTATAATTTTTCATAGTAGGTCAAACATTAAATTTATATTCCAAATTATTCTTCTAATTTAAAAATTTTACTTTTAAAAAATAAAATTCAAAATAAAAAATTTATGGTTATCATCCACTAATTACTGTTATCATTATTTTCATCAGCTACTGGTGCAATTCAATCAACTAACCATAACAAACAAATTAGAAATATAAAATAAAAAATCATAAACTTCAAATAAAACACTTATCTTTAATATTGAAAATTTATCATTTATTTTGATAAATTTTTTATTATTTAATTTTTTTGAAAAAATAATGATCAATAGTTCAATTTAACCCCTAAACTATATATAAAAGTGCACTTTGCTTATTATTTTCTTTTTGGTCCCAAATGACACCCAACATTTTTCAATTAGCTATATATAATCCCTAAAACTAACAGAGTTCACTTTCCATCCTATTTTTATTGGTTTTGGAAAGAGGTGGATTTTATATGATTGGGTAATCATTTTCACCTGCTAAAAAGGTGACTTTTATCATTTTATTACCCTAAAATTGGAAATAAAATTTCTATTTGAAATTAAGAAACAGGGTTCTCAAAAGTCTAACTTCCTAAAGTCCATTCAACATCTATAACTGTAAAAGATTTCTTAGTTTCAATTGATAATCGATCGTGAGAATTACCATAATCAACAGTGGAAGATATACCATTATGGTGTTGTGAAGCAAATTTAAACTGTTAGAGGTAGGCCATTTGAATATTTATTTTGTAAATACTTCATTTGATTGATGTGTAGTTTGTTTTTATAATCATTTTTCTCTTTTTTGATTTTTTATAAAAGCATTATGAAAAGTATTTTTTTATTTTTTAATATGAAATTGAGATTAACATTTATCTGAGTTTTCATGCATGTCATGGTGAATAACATTAGTTATGTATCTGAGTTTTCATGATGTTGTAGTGAATAACATTAGTTATGTATGTCACACCTCCAAGTAGTGACATGTCCCGTAATGAAATCCTGAAACTCTTCCCTCAAGCTCCAGAATTCCATCACAAGGGAAAAACAAACACGACAATAAGCAACATTCAATAAAACCCAAGCATGCCAACAAAATTTTTCAAGCCAATGAATTTAAATACATGCTAAGGAAGTAAATCTAACACCGAGATAACTATAGCATGTAGAAGAAAGCAAATATATATACCAGATTACAGTTATCCCAGTGGTATCCTCAAGAAGAAATTAAAACAACATAACTAATATTACTGCCAAAAATGAAAGAAGCAAAGACAGCATACACAATGCCCGCATTAGTCCGTCAAAGAATGTCCCGGGCGACACTAGCAAAATCCTCAGAAGTCGTGCGCCACACTGCCGACGAGTAACCCTAACCCCGTCTCACGTCTGAAGTGCTTGGATATGCGTTCATCAAATGACAAACGCTGAGTAAAACTCAATGGCGCTAAAATAAATGAATGCAACAAATAATAATATCATTTATTTTAATCGAAAGTATATATTCAAATGCCAATAATATTTTATAAAGCAACGTACAAAATAAATTCCAGTGTAAGTAATTTCGTACGAATAAAAGTCCAGAATTCTCATCTTACCATTTTGTAGTACCTGGATTCACCACTGAATTTTTATTCATAGCATCATGAATAATTCATAGATTTTCGTAACCACAATATCCCATATCAGTTTAATATGAATGTATGCAGACATGGAATAAAATTTATGAGAATGTAATGTTTGCACTCTCCCTCGATCAATCTGTTTTTCATCGTCATATCCCAATTCCACATTCATATATAATTTTTTTATCATCATATTTTTCCTGAATGCGACTGTACTCAGCATTCGATGATTTTGATCAACATACGTGACTGAACTCAGCGTATGGGAAGCGACTGTACTCAGCTTCCTTATAATATCTCAATACATATCAAATCTCAACATATCACAATAACCTCACTTTTCCGTCCTTATGACACCATGAAGTGATGTTATGAAATGCCAATGCATTATTTAATGATGCACATGATTTATATGATATGATGCATTGGGATAATTGAGTGAGTATCATATTATTTCTCAGAATATTTATATATATCTTAATAATCAATATGTAGTGAGTGTGTGATATCATCTCAGACTTAATTATTTAAGTCGAGTATATAGCACTGACCTGCAGGAGTTTTACCCTTATCTACGTGTCTCGGGGACACGTGAACAGGCTCCTCAGTAAACTCAATGATATTCTCAGAGGATTCAATCAATTATCAATCATATAATCACGCCAGGTAATAATAATAATAGAATACACATCAAGTAATAATAATAATAATATACATTACAAAATGATTATCTCTCAAAATTCTTACATGAAATAAAATAAATAATATATATAAAATGGTGTCATAATATAATTAATAAAGAATTTAAGTGAGAAAAATAATCATATGCTATTTATAGCTAAATTTATCTTTTATTAAAACTTATGTTAATATACTATTATTCGTATTCCATTAAATCATATGTCTATAACACATCCTAAATATCCAAATAATAAAACTCAAATAATTAGTTCCTCAAAGTTCAAAATAATATATATATAATATTAAAACATAACTCTTATTATTAATAATAATACTCTAATTATTAAAATGATTAAATCAAAGATTTAATAACCATAAACAATTCATAATATATATAAAATTATATTAATTAAACACCTTAGGATTAAATAAAACATTTTATAATCTTAACTTAAAATAACCATAATAATAATAAATAAATAATATCAATATATAAGTTAAATAGTTACTATTAATTTACCTCATAACATAAATTAATTAGTATCTCTAAATTATATAAATTAAACATATAATAAAATTAGTATTATATTTTTATTCTTCAATTAAGAAATTATTTCATATTATAAAATGTTTAAAACATAGCTGAAATTAAATATTTAAATTATTTAACTTTTCCCTTTTTTTAAACATAGTGGTAATTGAAATACTAACAATGAGTATTTTAAATTGCAGTTATAAAATTATTTACCGTAATTAATAACTTACTAATAATTAATTAGCTCATATGATATATCATAATTAAATAAGGTTGGCAAAAATGTAGATATAATATTGAGTTAAATAATAATAATAATAATAATATATATAAAATAAATAAATATATATATATATATAAACAAATAATTAAAATTCCCCTTCTGTACTCGTACCACTTGCCCCCCCTACGCAAGATTCCTGCTTCTGTAATGACCAAAGAAAAACCAACATTCATTAACACAACAGTTGCCTACCTATCGCACCCTGTTTTTGGACCCAGGTTGACCTCGGGTTGATCCAGGATCGCTTCAGGGTTGTTTCGGACCGTTTCGGGCTGTGCCGGGCCAATTCTGGCCCGTTTCAGTTCGTCACCTGCTGGACTTGTGCGATCGAGCATGTCTGACCACCGCATATGTGCAGTCATACGCGATCGTGTATGTTTGTGACATGCCACATATGCTGACATACGCGATCACATATGTTCCTATTAAATGCCCTAGGACACCATTCTGCCTAGGGATCCGCATTTTGGTAAATTTTAGGGTTTTGAGCACTTAACCTAATTGGTTTTCTGACGGCTGGAAAAACGTGACAAGAGATTCATTTGATTTGGTTAATCATTCTAAGTAATTAGGGTTAATTAATTGACAAAATCACTTAGACTTTAGGTGAT
>CANYBF011583459.1:0-34214 GCA_948192965.1 Dalechampia spathulata | reverse complement strand
GTCCATGTGTCAACAGGCCACGTATACAACCATCCACGTGGCAACGGTCCACGTGGCAATGCAAGGGAATATTCAAGGAATATTCTGCCACGTATATATTTAACGTGGCAGAAAACCTCCTGATGAAAAAAAATTGAAGTTCAGATACTAAAAAGAAAAAAACTAAAAATCAGTGATCATTTTGAAAACTGACCTAAGAACAGTATCATTTAGTAATATCAACCCGAAAAAGATATATTCCATCACATTCATATGTATATACATTGATGGAATGATTTTGCAAGAAATAGTAATTGAATGCTGAAATATGCTATGTGAATGAATGGGAATAAATGTTGAGAATATAAAGTGAATATCATGTGAATTGCTTTGCATTTGATGTTATGATTGAGTTATATCTATAATGGTATCTGAATGAGTTTTGCTTTACAGAGAAGATGTTATATGGAAATTAGTAATGAGTTTTTGCATCCCTGTGAAAAGTTATATAGAATTAAATACTTTGTGCTGTGATATGAATATTACATGTTAATTATTTTACTAGCACCACTGAGTTTTATACTCAGTGTTTATCAATTGATGAATGTAGTCATTAACGGCACGAGAGATCATGGGAATTTGGGGCACAGCAGGAGACCTGAGTCAATTCTTTAGTATAGGTCTTGGACTACCAGACAGGCTCTTATTCTGTGGCTCGTGCAACTTACCACTTTGATTTGTACTATGGCAGTAAAGATATTAGTGACATTGCATACTCCGATTACATGTTTCTGCTATATATATATGACATGTTTTAGTTGGTATCAAAAGTAACAATGTTCTATTGGTATCAGAACGATATAATTGAGATATTGCATGCTTGAATGAATTATGATGATAAGTTGAAGTTTAATTTGCTACGTATGATATGCATGCATGATATAGTTGATATAAATTGGTTAAAGGAATTAATGTTAAGCATCCCTTGTAGGGTCATTATTGATTTTCTATTAGAGGAAATTGGCAATTACACTATAGGAGACATGTCATACCAGGTCACGGATGTGATAAGTATTACTTCACTAATCCTTATATATGCTTTATTTTTTCATCTCTTCTTCATTTTTTAAACCTCATTCCAATTTTAAATTCTTACTTACTCGCATTTTTAATCCAAACATAAGTGCTTCTAAATAAATAAATAAATAAATATATATATATATGTATTATTTCTGATTTATTTTATTTCTATATATAATATTCTTATAATACCATTTCATATAATATTACTATTCATTAATAAATAACAAAAAAATTTACACAATTTCTCTTTTAGTTTAATATAATATATCTCTTCATTAATAATAATAAATAATATTACTTCAAATTTTGCATATTTTTAACTTTAAAAATATTTGTTTCTTTCCAATTTATCACCAATTAACCATTTATACACCTTAAATCTATATATTTATGCACTACTTTCAATATATATTCAAATTGAAAATTTACTTTTAACATCATTTCAAATATATATTTATAATACTTTACTTTTATATCATTTCAAATATTCAAATATAACTTTTTTCTTTTACTATTACTACTTAACACCTTCGATAAATTTCAATACAATGTTAAATACTATTAACATATAATACAAATTATTCATAACAATTTTTACTTCAATACATTATATATAGTTATATATATATAAATACATGTATATAAATATAAGTGTCTAATTTGTCAAATTACAAAAACAACTAAATTTACTTTAACAAATGTATGTCAAGAATGTCATCTAAACATTTATCACACAAAAAAAATTCAAATAATTTCTTACCAAAAATGAATCTTTTAAATATTCAAACAAATTTATTAATTTATTTTTATTTTAACATACCCTTTATTTTTAATTAAACATATGTCTCCTCCTTATATAAAATATAATCAACATTATATATAACAAATTATATTTTTGTAAACATTATAAATTAATGTTATTTATTTTTTAATTCAGACTATCGCATATAAATCATTATATATGAAACATTACATTTATAAATGCATGATTTATTATCCTTACCCTTTCAAGACATATATGTTACGAATTCATTTATTAATTAACGATCATAACAATTTTAACCAAATACATTTTTAAATTTATTAAAATTATAATGCATCTAAAAAATCTATTTACCTCTAATCATCATAAAATATAATCATCAATATTCATACGAATTAATAAAATTTTTGTAACAAAAACATAACATATATACATATAATCATGACATAAATATATCTACTTATCATAATAAATTATCATCATAAATGCATAACAACTAAAATATTACCATCTATCATATATATATATATTTAATGATTACAATTTATAACCATAAATTCAAACATAACACTAAAATATAAGCATAAAAAATTTCATAACAAATTAAAATTTCAACATCTAACAAATACATAACATAGAATCAATTACACGAAATGATTATTTAAAATATAATCAAAAAATTAAATGTTGTTATAAATATATAAATACATTAATATATTTGTCTAATTTATCACATTACGTAATATTGAAAATTACTTGTACAAATTTTATGTCATGAATTTCATGTTAATATTTATCAAAGAAAAAATTTTCAAATAATTTATTAACATAAATGAATCATTTAAATTTTCAAAAATTTCATTAATTTATATTTATATTAACATACAACATACAATTTATTTTTAATAAAACATTATATATTTCTAAACATTATACATTAATTTTATTTATTTATTTCCCAAATTATACATATACGTCATTATATGTAAATAAAATATTTCATTTCAATAAACATCATTTTCCATGAACTTTCAACAAATATATATTACAAAGTCATATATTAATCAATGATAACAACATTTTTAATCAATTTTATTTTATAAATTCAATAACATATAATGTATCTAACAAATTTATTTACAAATTTCTAATCATAATCATCAAAATTTCATAACAAATACAAAATAACTATCTAACTAATACATAATATATATATATATTCAATCATGATATATATTTCATGTAATAATTTATATTTTTAAATCAAATGATATTGTAATATGATATCAAAAAATTTTGAGTTCGATATGAAGAAATTTCAATAACTAAATAATATATTTCAATATAAAATAGATTAGATATATGAATGTTCATACTTCAAAACTAATAAATAAAATTCGAACAAAATATGATGAAAAATATATCCTAATTTTAATCATAAAAATGAAAAGTTTGAACGATGATATTGATGTTTTGATGAGAAAACTTATGCAAGAAACATCCATTAAATAGCCAAAAAATTCACTCAGATAACCTAAAATAATAAGAACGTATTTGTTGTAACATCATCCTTTCCATTTTTTATTCTTTTATTAAGTTGATGATTCTCTAAATATGATTTCTTGCACCTTCTGGCAAGTTTTTGAAGTTGTTTAAGATGATGTAGGTAAGGAAATTAAGCTAATATCTTATTAGCAGGTAGATGTTGTTATTATACTACTTCATTTGTTAAGAATTATCCGAGAAAATATTTAATCTAAAAGTTTAAGTTATTGGATGAGGTATAATTATAACTTTATATTATCTTTAACATATCTTTACATGTGAATATTATTAAATTTGAAATATAAATATACATAGAATCATATTTATTTTATATTGAAATACTTTATTCAATGATCTTTTCATATTAAAAAAAATACTATTTAACCCAAAAATATAAACTGATAAATAAAATTTATGAATAATTTTATGTATATTTAATATCAGCTATATTCTTCCACTATTTCCAGCAGCATATGCGGCTTTGTGTTCGATAATGTTTTATACATTTTCTAAGTTTAATGCTAATAATTTACAGGAAAACCCAAATCTGATACATGCAAGAGCCAAGCCACTTCATGGTCGATTCCCCCAATCAATTCAACCTTCAAAAAACTATTCTTTTAAACCAAAAAATAAAAGAAAATCAATCACTAGCTGTCGATCACCCACCTTGATCACTGCCTTTATTCATACTGTAAACTGCATACTATATGGTAAAACTAATCCTGTTAGTTTGTTTGCCATCGTACGCAAGGATATATATGCTGAGAATGGACAAGAGAACCTATCAAAGAGTGACAAGCGGACGTGGGAGAGTAAGAGGACGGCATATAATAAGCTTTATGATTATGCTTATCATGCCATATCAAGAAATGAGAAACATATGAGAAGTTATAATCAAAAGAATAATGATTTTAAATTTTGATAAATGAGATGGCATTTCTTTTATAATCTTTATATTTAAATATATTAACTTTAATGATCGATCATTTAATGGAATCATATTGATGATAACTTGGAATGACACACCATGCACAATATGATTATTATTTATTCTTATAAGAAATTTATTATTTTATTTTATGATTCATTATCACTATTACTTATAATGAATAAAAAAGAATAAAAAATTGCAGGAAGAAGAGCATGAAATAAAAATAGGCCGACCAAAAGTTTCTTGTGAAAGTGGGTTACAATTAAATCATGTCAAGCTGTTGGTCTCCTCCTCACTCCATTTAATAGAGAGATATCTATGTCTATTACAGTAAATTTTCCAACCATAACTTCAAAAGGGCACTCTACTTAGTCCATATATTCAAATATTATATCTGCTTCAAAGATATATTTACTATTAATAATATCAAATTTAATGATTATAAGGTTTACGTGCTCGTAAAACTTGCGTGCTTATTGCTTGCCGACGTCCGTAGCCCGTCATGACAGGCCATAGGCTGAAAGGCATGGGACATTTGCTGGCCTCACCAGATTAGGTCAAATCCGTATTACGATGGGGCCTATCCTGTAAGCGAATCAAGATGTGCAATTTTGACCCTTTAGGTTAAAAAATTACGACTAGTTTTGCAGATAGGAAACGTGTTATCAAATAATAATAATGTAAGTTGACCAATTCCTTAGGCCGACTGCTTTTAGAATTTGCTGTCTTTGTTTAGACAAGTTTAAGTTTTAAGAGGTTGCTTAGTGTCCCTGCAACAATGACTTGTGCATTGTTTTGGCCATGTTCAAACCATCTGTGGTCTGATCAAAATATTTAAGTCTACGTAAAGAAAAATCGTATTTGAGATGGGTCCCTTAATTTAATTGAAGGGCCCTATTGCCCCCATCCTTCTCGAGGAACTTGCAAATGTATCCATCATTATCACTGCATTCAACATTCGTGTGAATGAGTCTAACTATTTATGAGTTATTAGAGTTCATTTTTATAAAAACTCAACGCTTATTTGAGCTTGTTCATGAAGCTTATTTTACTAAATAAATATGGGATCAAATTTATTTAGATTTGACTCATATTTTAATACATGAATCAAGCCAATGAATGTGAAGTATATAGGAAAAAATTATTTTCAACTTTCAATAATGTCTCTCGTATTTGTATTATATTGATTTTTTTGATGTTGATGCATGTGAGTTTATATTTATTTTTAAGTGTTGTTAGTGTTATCTTTAAGTGTTTATTTTATATTTCTTTGAAGATTTAATTGTGTTTGTTTTAGTGTGTGTAGTTTACAATAAGAGTTAAGAGTAATGTAGAAACTGAAGAAAAAGAGGTTGTCACCACAATGACGCTAGCGTCACCAAGGCATCTTTACCTAGTGTAGATAAAGAAATAGGAAAATATGCTATTATGAGGTCAACTTATCTATCACGATCCCAACTCTGCTGTGACATTAAATTGGCTTATGAAACAGTCTAAGAAACTTCAGATGTATTTGGGGGTTATAAGAACCAATTGTTAGACATTAAATAGGCAGTTTTTACCAGATGATGAATAGACATAATGAAATTTGTGAGTCTTCACTATCATCTTCCTCCATGGTCCATAAAAGAGATGTGCAAGATTGAAGAAATAAACACCACAAGAGCTAAACTTGTCAAGCTAGAGAGAAAAGTTGAAGTTTATTCTGTTTATTTTTTCTATTATTTTGTTGGTATTTTATAATTTCGAGTTGTTAAAACCTCTTTAGGGATTGATACATGAACTCATTTGGGATAGATTTGTGTTTGTTGATTTGATTTTACTATTTTGCTATAATTATTTATGATCATCTTGTTTATTTCAATTAAGAGATTAAATACTCCCTCCTATATTATCAACAAGAGTTATCTCTTCTTCTTTAATTATTTAATTTGATTTTAAATCAAAATAATTGTTGCTTAAATAAATTAAGCCGAGTTTGTAGGTAGATAAATTGAAGTTCTCATGAGAACAATAATCATATTACAACAAGGTTGTATGCTTGCGGTTTAAAATTAAAATGTGAAATAAAACTCATAAGATATATACATTGGGATATAGACCTCATCTAAATAAGTATATTCATAAGTCTAGCTCGAGCTAACAGATGCTAAATTTGTCGGAATTGCCTATTAATAAGTTACTAATTAGATTGTTTATTTAAGAATTAATGATTTATTTATGCATATATAATTTGTACTTATAATAAATATTAAAATATGTATTAAACTTAATGATTAGGGTGAAATTATATATATATATACACATGCATATGTATACCGAAATTACAATTTTATTTGTAAATTTTCAATTTTTCATATAAATGAATAAACAATTGACTTTATAATTAATATTTAGCAAGTACATTAAGACTCAAATATGTTTGTTAAACCTGTGATAAATGAGAAATTATAATAAATTTATTCCAACTAAATTCAATAATAAATTAATCAATTAGCTGTAATTTTTTGATTCCTAACCTTAATTATGAAACTTTTGAGGTTAATATCTTTACAATATTAAATCTTAGTAATTCGTGAACATTCTTCATTGAATTTCACCAATGCGATACACACACATACGGAATATACAACTCTATAATTATTTAATATTAATAAATTATTTAATATTAATTAATATTAATAAATTATTTAATATATTAATTATATAAAACAGGCTTTTCAAGTACTTAAATATTATTTAATGGATGAAACCGGGAGAGTTGTTAATCCTGATCCATACAGTAATAGCGTTTTGAATCCATTCAATTTGAATTGGTATTTTATGTAATTATTAATATATCTTTAATACTTTATTTTATTTTTATTTTATTTTTTTTATTTTTATTTTAAAATTTTTAAAATTATTATTTTATGTAATTATTTTCTTTATTGAATTGAGCGCTAAATTGAATATTTTTCATGTATAAAATGGTCTATTTAGATTAGGAAATTGACTAGAACAATTAACTTGGTTATATTTCTGTATTTTGCAAGTAAAAACAATGAAAAGTAAAAGGAAGCTTAAAATGCGTTTTTACCATGTTTTGGAGATTAAGAGAGAGCACAAGGACCTGATGAAACTAATTTTCTGTTATAAATGTGAAATTAGTTAAGGATCATATTTATGCGATTTTATCAGAAAATAATGATTTATATTTATTTTATTTAGTCTATTTTGACTCGTATAAATAGGAGACTTGTTCCTATTATAGGAGAGCCAAATGCTAGAATTAAAATATTGTTCTTGTTTATTTCTTTTAATTCAAGTATTTATTTCTATTCTTTCTTTATTTTAATTTTGTATTACCGCCTATGATGCTTGGATAGACATTGTTATTTCCAAATCAAGAGTAACATAATTAATTTATTAAAGATCATGGGAGATCAAAACATTCCTAATTTCAATGTTAAATCACTATTTATTTTAATTCTGTAATTTGAAGAACCATTGTATTTCTTAGGGGAGTGTAAAAAGGGGCGATTTGCACGGTTCTATTTCATACATAATGCTATGCGAGTTGTTTGATCCATAATTATCACTCGAGTTGCTAGAGTAGCAATTAAAGTGTTAATCGAGGTAAAAGATGTTTAAATTTCTTTGTGAATTAAATGATCTAGTTTAAATATGACGAAGTTGATTATTAAGTGTTAATTAGAGTTGGATTCTTCTTATCCTTAATGCAGTTTTTGGAAGACTGTGTGTGAATCTTATTCTATCGTGTCTATCTAAGAATTAGAGATAATTGTAGAGCTGCTTCCTGATCGTTTTAATAATAAGGAAGAATTGGTTCACTCAAGGCTATTCCTCGGCATTCTATAACCGGCTTAGTACATTTTACCATTGGACTATTATTCCATCGATGATTATGATTTAGCAATAATTAATTATGACTTACGATTGGGAAGTCTTTTCAAATTGATATTTTTTCAAAATCAAAATTCAGTTGTTTATTTATTTTTCTTCGATAAATCTAAGATTATTTTATTTTATTTTTACTACAAAGAATTGAAGGATCCTTCCGTCCCTGTGGGATTGACCCTTCTTCCACTACTGTAAAATTATTATATTTCTACGTTGGGGAAGTAGGAATTAATTTGATGGTTTCGACACCCGATCACTTTTCATGGTAATATATGCAAATAATATGTATGAATATATTTATTTACTAATATATATTGGTAAATTCTAGTAAATAAATATTTATCATATATTGCTTTTATACACACACATATAATTTGGTATGGTATATATTGAGAAATACCATATGATATATATATATATATATTTATTTATTTATCAATATACTATATATATGATATATATTGGTAGATAAATATATACTACATATATGATATATATTTATTTACAAATATTTAACATGAAATAAAACCAAACAACAAACAATAAATGTTGTAAAAAAACATGAAAAATGAAAATTCACAATTAAAACATACAATGGTTGACATATTTTTAAAAATATTATATTTATGACAAAATCTTATAACATCCCTTCTAAATTTAACATTTGATTAATTGCCCCTTATGTAATATGTTTAGGATTAATATTGAAATCCCAAGTATGACCGCAATACAAGAATCGAAAAGAGTTGAAGAGATGGAAAGAAATGGAACATAAAAAAAAATTTAGAATGGTTCAACCAACAAATGGCTACATCCACTTACCTAAGCAAATAACTTAGGTTTCCACTAATCAATACATAAATACAACAAAGAATTCTTCAACAAGAATTCAATCCCAAGTGTTTTCCCAAGGCTCACACTTAAACCCTTACAACAAGTATTTTTCCTAAGGCTCACACTAAACCTCACTCAAGAAATCAAGAAAATACTTCAAGAATACATCAAAATGTATTTAACAAAGAAAATAATGTTTGTAGATTGATTTCCTACCTTCAATAAGGTTAATCTACACTTATATAAGCTATTCTAAGCTTATATTATCGTTGGGGATGCATTAAATGGAAAATAAAGTCGTCATACAACTTTTTCAAAAATGTTGAAAAATACATATTTTGACTCGTACGACCGTACGCCTCCTCGTATGCCTATACAACACCCAAAAAATGTCTTCAAAATGATGCAAAAATATCGCATATGGCCGTACCATAAAGTGGTACGCCTGTACCAAACTTTCTGGACATTTTTCCACTCTGTATGGCCTCTTTGCACGCCCGTACGGTTTAGGAAATCAAACGGTACGCCCATACCACTTCTTATATGCCTGTACCGCATCAAAAACACTGACAAACAAAATTCCTGAGAGCTCCGGTATGATCGTACCACCCATTGGTACGCTTGAACGAAGCTTAAAACACTCAAAACTTCAATAATTTTCATAAAATATTATTTATCTAACATCAAAACTAAAATCAAAGACCCCCAAGGTCCTACATTCTCCCCCTTTTTAATGTTGACAAACCCTAAATACTTTTTAATCAAAATTAACTCCCTCTCACAAATTGCACCCTTACAATTCATACTCAATGAAATTATTTTCAAAATGCATACAAATTCATTTTCATAAATTCATTTTCACCATACTTAACTCCCCCTTTTTGATGTTGACAAAACCTAAATACTTTTTAATCAAAATTAACTCCCCCTCATAAATTGCACCCTTGCAATTCATACTCAATGAAAATTATTTTCAAAATGCATACAAATTCATTTTCATAAATTCATTTTCACCAGACTTCTCCTCCTTTGGCTACATTAAAAAGAAAATAAGCCAAAATCAATCATTGAAGTATGTACTCATGCATATGTTCAAAATTTTCATTTCAAAACAAAAATAAAATCAACATTCAACACACATAACAATCATACCACAAGAAACATAAAGCTCAAAAACTCCCCCTAAGTAGTTGTATAGTCTTATTCTTCATTTCACCAATGCAAAAGAGACTTCATTTTGTTGCTTGAACATCTATCCGATCTCATTTTGTGAACTTCAATCAAACCTATAAAATAACTTCATTTAACTTTTGGTACCTAAATATGTTTGGGTCCATGCGGGTTAGCTTCACATAAGTCATTTAGAATATATCCCAAGTGACTTAATCTTATAAAACATTTATAATTAGAGTGACCAAACTTGCCACAATAATGATAATGACCAAGGAAGGATTTAGACTTCCAACTTCTTGGTCTATGAAAATGAACTTTCCTTTGTTCACTTTTCATGTCATTTCATGTCACTTTGCAACATTTGAATGCAAACACACACCTTTTGCCTTTGCATTGAAATGCTTTACCCCATAATTGCAATTCTTATGTAATTGACTTCTACTTGAGGTCTTAAACCTCTTAGCATTAGAGTTTTCAACTCCTTTATTTTCATTTCTCTTGGCAACCTTCTTAATAGAAGTAGCTTTGAGAAATTTGGGGCCATTTGATAAAGAAGGAGTGTTTTCATCATAACCTATACCTTTTCTATCAAATTTGAGCTTTTGAGATTTAAGAATACTATCAATTTTAATGCCACCTTTTTCAAATTTTGAAAGATTTTCTTTTAAAAACTCATGTTCTCTTTTCAAATTCTCATTTTCCAAACATAAATCTTCTTTTTCCTTTTTAAAGGATTCATTGAACATTGAAAGATTTGAAACATTTTCAAATGATTTTTGAAAATCCCTTTTTGAAGAAGTTAAAAAATCTACTTCCTTTTTCAAACAATCAATCTCATTTATCAAAATTAAGTTTTTAGATTTAAGAACTTTATTTTCCTTAGCCAATTGCTCAAGTTTGACAAGAAGTTCCTTTAAAACACTTTCCTCAGCATCAAACTTATTATCAAGAGATTGGTTAGAAGTACTTAGCTCATTGAGATCATTTCCATCCTCTATTGCCATGAAGCATAGTATATGCTCTCCAACTAAGCTTTCATCATCCAATTCACTCTCATCATCCCAAGTGCCTTTGAAAGCTTTCTTCTTGGATGGCTTGGATGGTCTCAATCTAGGACATTCACTCTTTACATGTCCTTTGCTTGTAGATTCTTCTTTTCCTCTTCTAACACCTTGCCTTAAGGTGATCTCATGAGTAAGAAGCTTTCCTAGAAGCATGTCGGTGGAAAGCATTGATAAATCATTTGTTTCTTCAATTGCAATCACCCTTGTTTCCTAATTCTTCTTTGGAAGAACTCTAAGAATCTTGTTGTTGATATCTTCTCTTGCATAATTATTCCCAAGCTTCTTTAGACCATTGATAATCACCATGAGCCTATTATACATCTTTGATACACTTTCATTTTGCCTCATGGTGAATAACTCATATTCATGAGTCAAAAGTTGGATCTTCTTGATCTTCACTTGATTTGTGCCTCCATGATGTATTTCCAAAGCATCCCAAATTTGTTTGGCAGACATGCATTGAGACACTCTTCTATACTCTTCTCTATTAATGGCACAATACAAGATATTCATGGCCTTCTTATTCATAGCATGAGCCTTCTTCTCTTGTCTATTCCACTTATCTCTAGGCTTCAATATGGAAATCCCTTCAATGATAGTTGTAGGAGAATTATAATCATTTACAATGAAGTTCCATAACTCAACTCCATCACTCTCCAAAAATATCTCCATTCTATGCTTCCATCAAGAATAATCCATACCATCAAAGAAAGGAGGTTTTATGAAAGATTGACTCTCTAGACAATGTGTTGCCATTTGATCTTAACTCTAAGAATGTTACTTCTTGAAAAATAGATCCTAAGCTCTGATACCAAATAAAATCCTAAGTATGAAGGTAATGCAATAATCGAAAAGAGTTGAAGAGATGGAAAGAAATGGAACAAAAAAAAAATTTAGAGTGGTTCGGCCAACAAATGCCTACATCCACTTACCTAAGCAAACAATTTAGGTTTCCACTAATCAATACACAAATACAATAAAGAATTCTTCAACAAGAATTCAATCCCAATTGTTTTCCTAAGGCTCACACTTAAACCCTTACAACAAGTGTTTTTCCTAAGGCTCACACTAAACCTCACTCAAGAAATCAAGAAAATACTTCAAGAATACATCAAAATGTATTTAACAAAGAAAAAAATGTTTGTAGATTGATTTCCTACCTTCAATAAGGTTAATCTACACTTATATAAGCTATTCTAAGCTTATATTACCATTGGGGATGCATTAAATTCAAAATAGAGTCATTGTACAACTTTTTCAAAAATGTTGAAAAATACATATTTTGACTCGTACGACCGTATGCCTCCCCGTACGCCCGTATCACACCCAAAAAATATCTCCAAAATGATGTCAAAACATTGTGTACGACCGTACCATAAAGTGGTACGCCTGTACCAAACTTTCTGGACATTTTTCTAGTCTATATGGCCTCTTTGCATGCCCGTACAGCTTAGGAAACCAAATGGTACACCTGTACCGCACCAAAAACACTAACAAAAAAAATTCCTGAGAGCTCCGATATGACCGTACCACCCATTGGTACGCCCGTACCAAAACTGGTACACCCGGACGAAGCTTAAAACACTAAAAACTTTAATAATTTTCATAAAACATTATTTGTCTAACATCAAAACTAAAATCAAAGACCTAAAATCAAGGACCCTCAAGGTCCAACAAATGTGAATTTAAATATATACTTTATGGGATGCACATAAGCCTTTTAAATATTTTGAGGTGTAAAAACCTTTAAGATCATATTTTTTTAAGTATGTAAGCCCTCTCTTAATCAAATAGCTAACATATAATTAACTCCATTTTCTTGAGTTTGAAATGACATTTTAACTTTATTTTATTTTTTTCCGATAAGTTTAATTCTTTTATACAAACTATTCAAGAAAAAAAAGAAAGCTTTAGAGCTAAAAGAGTTAGAGAAGATTGATCAGAATCACCATTTCTCCTACTTCTATCATTTAAAAAATAACCCAAATCTGTCAAGCTCTTCTGCTCCCTCTCCTTCTTTCTTCTTCTTCATCATCATCATTTCTTTTTTTTACCTATCTCCTCATCACTAACAAGCAATTTGAATCTACAAACACGACATTACCCATGAATTTCCAACAATTTCTCTGTACACTTACCATGAAATAAGCAATTTCAATACGTAAATATGGCATTACCCATGAATTGCCAACCACCATAGCTTGAGTCAAAAGTTTTATCAGTATGATTCTTTCACATTTAAATGTTGTTTTCGGTGATTCTTGATTTTGGTTTTAAGTATTTATGTTTGTGATAGAAAAAGAAGACATTATGCCAAAAATCAATAATAGAAATAAAAATAGACTTCCATTTTTAAATATTCTTTCAAAAGTTGAATGTAGTTCAGTTGACTTTGCTTTGGACACCATTGATAAGAGGTTCAAGAGAATGAATCAAAATAAATAAAAGAAGAAGAAATTAGAAGATAAAGAGATTATGATGAAGAAGAATAAAGGAAGATTTGAATTTTATAAAACTTGAGAAATTAGAAGAGAAAGATGTTATAATGAAGAACAAAGGAAATTTTGAATTTTGTAAAACATGCAGAAGATTTTTTTAGATCAAGAAAGAAAAGAGAGAAGATTTACAAAGAGAGATGATATAATATGAAAAGGAAAGAATTTTATACCATATCAAACCCCAAAAAACGGAGTTAATTATCTGTTAGTGATCAGAGTAAGGGAGGGCTTATATACTTTAAAAAACATGATCTTAAAGATTTTTACGCCTCAAAATATTTCAAGGGCTTATGTGCTCCTCAGTTAATAATTTAAAGGCAAAAATGAGATTTATCCCAGTAGTTTATCATGTCAAAAACTTAAATTCAAATAAATTACAATTAAAATATATGTAATATTTAACATAATTAATAAACAAATAACATAGTTAATCTATAAATAAATAAATCATTAAGAAACAAAAATGTATAAATTGCTAAGTAGTGAGTGAACACAAAATCAATGAGTAAAATATATTAGAAATGAGTTATAAATCACATTGTATGAATCATTAATCAATGTCATAAATTGATAAATGTTGGAAAGGTTTTGATTAATTGTTTGGATTAATTGTTCCATGATGGAGTTAACTCATACTAATTGATTTTGAGAGAGTTGATAGCATTTGAGGTTGTACAATAAAAACAGACTAGTAGGTCAATGTGAAAACACTATACTTTCATACAATTGACATGTAAATATAATTTTGATGAACACAACTATACCAAATCTAAATTCAATAATTTCATATCATATTCATATTGTTTTAATGAATTTATTTTGACAATTACCACCCTACCTACAAGAATAGAAGGAAATAAATATCAAGTAGTTGGTAGGAAATAAGATCTTCAATAATTTAGATTAGATGGACCATGACATTTCACAATAATAAAATTAAAGAAAGATAAAATAAAGAGACAATGACAATTTATTTCTTTTTTAGCTGGTATATAATTATGATTGCAAGGGTATTGAATTCACTCTTAAGATCATATTTAGGTTAATTAATATTTAAATAGATTGAACTAATTAAAAGGTGTCAAGTTTATACAAATTAACCAAACTTGTTTTAATAAGAGTTTACATTAATTTGAATAGTTATGTCACTGAAAATGGTTAGCTTAACTTTAGAAAGAATGTGTAAATCTAATTAAATTCCATATCCAAATTAACATTAATATTATAGTAATAACATGATGATTAATATTAACATTTATTAATTTATTAATTTTTTCATTAAAATTCTATATTCTTTTATTTAATTATCTTAAAGATTTTTAGTTTTATTTTCAGTATTACTTCATGTTAGACCTAGGATTTTGATGTATGTATTTTGTTTAAATCAATTTAAGTTAATTTCAAGTTAAAGTACAATTTCTAGATGTGGTACGGGCGTACCAATTTTGGTACGAGCATACCACTACTTTGTACTATATGGTACGGCCATACGATTGACCATACTAAGTGGATTTGACTTTACTATGTTTGGTATGAGCATACCAGTTTTGGTACGGATGTACCATTGATGTATTTTGTATGGTATGGCATACGATTAACTGCACCAAGTCAGATTTAATTTATTTTTTTGGTACCGGCATGCCAGGTTTGGTACGGCGTACCAAATACTGTGAAAACATGGCAAAACTTCAGTGTGGGCATACTAAGGTGTTGTACGATCATACTAAACATTTGCATTACGTTTGAATTTTTCTAGTAGCCCAATAGGTGGTATGTGCATACCTAGCTTATAGCATGTTTTGTGTATTGCTATTTTTAAAGTAGTACGAGCATACACGTATCCGTATGACCATATGCGCATCTGCAGAAAGTTTTTAAAAGCTTTCTAACGGATTTATTTCACAAGATTGATAGTGTATTTACTTCTTTAATGACTATTTTCTTTGGGCAAAGCTTCTATACTACTGTGAACTTCATTAACAAGTAAGTTAAATTGTTAGAAACTCAATATTATATTGTATACTTTCATTGTACTTTACTTTTACAACCTAAGTGTTGGATATTGTAATCTTGGGTTGGTGTATAATCAATGCTTGGGGCATTATCTTGTAATTGAGAGTTTATTTACTGTAAGATTGATATTGATTATAAAGGTTTGAGTGTGAGCCTGAAAATACTAGGAGTTACGATTCTTGTTGTGGAATCCTTTGTTGTATTAATTAAGTGGTTTAATGGAACCCTAAGTGGAAGACTTAGGAGAAGTGGACATAGGTAAAGAGTTATGTCAAACTATTATAAATTGAGCACGTGTTGCCATACTTCCGCTGGACTTTCATTTGGTATCAGAGCATTTGGTGCTCATTGTTGCGAAGAAGTAAAATTCTTGAGCTAAGGATCCTATAGCAACCCAGAATATTGAAAGCTAATCTTACACAAGACCCCCCTTCTTTGATAGCATGGACTACCCTTATTGAAAGCACAGAATGGAAGTGTTCTTAGAAAGTGATGGAGTAGACTTATTTGATTTGATTGAGAATAGGTTTTCTTCACTAACAATTATGATTGATGGAGTCACAACTCTTAAGCCCAAGGTAACTTGGACTAGAGAGGAATTCAAGGCAAATGCATGAAATAAGAAGGCTATACATATGTCGTATTGTGCTATTAGTCGTGAGGAATACGAATGCATTTCACATTGTGTCATGGCAAACAAAATATAAGACACCTTAGAGACTTATCATGAAGGAACAAATCAAGTCCGAACCAAGAAGATTCAGCTGCTAACTCATCAATATGAGTTATTTACAATGAAGGTAAATGAGTCAATTTCAGAAATGTACAACCGCCTCATTGTAATCATAAATGGATTGATGAAGCTAGGTAAGATGTATCATAAAGAAGACATCAATAACAAGATCTTGCAAATTCTACCAAAGAAGGATTGGGAGGCTAGAGTAACCTCCATTGAAGAAGCCAATGACTTATTTATCAACCAATGTATTGCTTGGCAAGCTCTTTACACATGAGATCACACTCAAGCAATGAGTTAAGGAAGATAAAATAAGAAGGATTGCACTTAAAGCTTTAAAGGATGAAGATACCTTTTCAACAAGCAAAGGAGAGATCGACGATGAAGTTGCCCTCCTCTCCAAATGAGTTAAAACTCTTCTCATGAAGAAGAAGTTTAAGAAAGATGGCAAGAAGCCATTTGAGGCAAGAAGAGACCCGAATAGAAGAGACATATTTAGAAAAGGTCCAGCTATTTTTTTTGAATGCAATAAGCCGAGACATATGAGGGATGAATATCCTCACCTTAACAAGTCTTTTAAGCCACCAAAGAAGAAAGCTTTGAAGGCAACTTGTGATGATGATAATGAAACCAATGAGGACGTGTCCTGTGATGAGGGAGCAACAAACTTATGCTTCATGGCATTCTTGAACGATGAGAAAGGTGAGCTAATAACTTCTTCTTAACCATAATATAGTAATGATGATCGTGATGATGATGATGATGATGAAAGTAATGCCTTAGAAGAACTTCTAGGAAAATATGAAAACTCAGCTAAGAAACATTAATCTCTTAGAAGTAAATATGCATGCATATCTAAAGAGAAAAATGATTTACAAAAAGAATTTGATTCTTGTAAAACAAAGCTTAAAGGTTTTTGAGGAAAATCAAGCTTTAAAGGATGAAAATGCAAAGATTTTAAAAGAAAAGGATTTGTTAAAGAACAATCTTTCAAGTTTGAACAAAGTGGTGCTAAGATTGATTCCATTTTAAAATATCAGAAACTTAGTGGTAATAAAGAAGGTATTGGTTTTAACTAAAACTCTTCCTACACCTCTAAGGGAACTATTTTTGTTAAAGCTTCCACCTCTACATAAAAATAAAAGGATTTCAAAAAGAAAAGTGTTCATGCTAGATCAAATAATGTACATAAATGCTCATGTTCATACAATAATGGTTATTCTCATGCATCTAGGAAGAAGTATGTACATAATCATTCTAGGTTCAAAAATGTAATTTATCACTATTACAATAAGAAAGGACACATAACCAATAGATGTTTTATTAGGAAAATGCATTGGAGTTATGATGATTTGTATGCCTTTAACCCCTAAGGCCCAAATACATTTGGGCACCTAAGAAATGATAAATGCATTTATTTTGATAGGTTTGCTTGAGCTCTAAAATAAGCTCAATAAATAGTACCTTAATAGTGCATATTCAAAGCACATGATCGGGAATGCAAGCCTATTATCAAACTTAGAGCATTTTGATGGAGGTAATGTCACCTTTGGCGATAACACCAAAGGTAAGGTAGTTGGAATTGGTAAGATCGGTAAGGATTCCAACCTTTCAATTAATAAAGTTTTACTAGTGGAGGGTTTAAAACATAACTTGCTTAGTATAAGTCAACTTTGTGACAATGGTTACAAAGTTACTTTTGATCCTAAAGGATGTTTTGTCTATAGGATTAGTGATGATAAGTTAGTTTTTCAAGATAATAGGATAGAAAATGTTTATGTAATTGGTTTGGAATCTATTGCTAATAAAAATGTTAAGTGTCTTGTTTCAATAAATGACGATTCTGGCTTTGGCATAAAAGACTTGGACATGCTAGCTTTGAAAGCATTGGCGATCTCGATAAGGATGAACATGTTGTAGGACTTTCGAAGATCAAATTTGTTAAGGATAAAGTATGTGAAGCTTGCCAAATGAGAAAATAGGTAAAATCCTCATTTAAGGTAAAAAATAAGGTAACTTTTATAAAACCTCTTCAATTACTTCACATGGATTTATTTGGACCAACTAGGATTGCTAGCTTATGTGGCATGCATTATGCACTTATTGTTGATTAATCTAGGTTTACTTAGGTTTCTTTTATAGCTCATAAAGATGATGAATTCAATGCTTTTCAAACATTGATTAAAATAATACAAAATGAAAAAGCATACTATATTTCATCCATTAGAAGTGATTATGGAAAAGAATTTCAAAATGAAAACTTCAAGTCATTTTATGATTTTCAAGGCATTAATCATAATTTTTCATCTCCTAGGACAACTCAACAAAATGGGTTAGTTGAAAGGAAAAATCAAACTCTTTATGATATGGCACGTACAATGCTTAACGAGTATCAATTACCATCATACTTTTAGGCCAAAGCGATCAATACTGCTTACTATATTTCAAATAGAGTTCATTTAAGACCTAGTTTGAATAAAACTCCTTATGAGCTATGGATTGGTAGAAAACCAAGGATTTCATACTTTAGAGTATTTGGTTGCAAGTGCTATAATTTAAACACCAAGGATAATCTTAGTAAATTTGATCTTAAAACTGATGAGGGTTTATTTATAGTCTATGATACATCTAGTAATATCATATGGGGTGTTCAATAAAAGATCTTTGGTTGTTAAGGAATCAATGCATATTGTTTTTAATGAGACTAACTCCCTTACTCCAAGAAAGGACATTATTGATGATGATATAGGAATTCTATTGGAACAAGGAGAAGGGCATGAGAATCAATAAGAAGCTATTCCAAAGGATATTGAAAAAGAAGAAATAAATGACCTTCCTCCTTATCTTGTTGCAACTCAAATTGAGCATGATCTACCAAAAGAGTGGCAGTTTCCTAAGGGATACTCAAAGGAGCAAATCATAGGTAAACATCCAAAGGGGGTAACTACTCATTCTAAATTCAAAGATATTCATGACAATCTTGCTTTTATTTCTCAAATTAAACCAAAGAATGTTAATGAAGCCTTGAATGATGAAAGTTGGGTGCTTGCTATGTAAGATTAACTAAATCAGTTTGAAAGGAATAGGGTGTGGTCTTTAGTGCCTAAGCCTAAAAATGCATATGTTACAGGAACTAGATGGGTGTATAGGAATAAGCTAGATAAGGATGGTGTCATTACTACAAACAAGGCTAGGTTAGTTACACAAGGCTATAGTCAAGAAGAAGGTATAGATTTTGATGAAACCTTTGTATCGGTAGTTAGATTAGAAGCTATTAGGATGTTATTGGCATATGCATCACATATGAATTTTAAATTTTTTCAAATGGATGTGAAAAGTGCTTTTATCAATGGTTTTATTGATGAAGAAGTATTTGTTGCATAACCCCCTAGTTTTGAAGATTTCAACTTTCCAAACCATGTTTTTAAACTTACCAAAGCTTTATATGACCTTAAATAGGCACCTAGAGCTTAGTATGATAGATTAAGCAATTGCTTGATTGATAATGGTTTTGAAAAAGGCAAAGTAGACACAATACTCTTTATTAAGCATTATAAACATGACATTTTGCTTGTGCAAATTTATGTTGAGGATATCATATTTGGTGCTACTTATGAAGATTTATGTAAGGAATTTTCCAAGTGTATGTAGGGAGAATTAGAAATGAGCATGATGGGAGAATTGAAGTACTTCTTAGGACTTTAAGTCAAGCAATGTGAAGATAAAATCTTCATCAACTAATTCAAGTACACTCAAAAGATGTTGAAGAAATTTGGATTGGAAGATGCTAAAGCTAGCAAGACTCCCATGAGCACTACCATAAAGCTTTCTTTGGAAAAAAGTGGCAAACATGTAGATCAAAAGAAGTATAGAGGTATGATAGGTAGTTTGCTCTATCTAATTACTTCTAGGCCAGATATAATATTTGTTGTGTGTATGTGTGCTAGATTTCAAGCATCTTCTAGGGAATCTTATTCGAGTGCTATGAAAAAAATTTTCAAATGCTTGATTGGAATAATGCATTATGGCTTGTGGTATGCTAAGAATGATTCTTTGACTTGATTGCTTTTTTTGATGCTGACTTTGCTAGTAATATGTTAGATAGGAAAAGTACTTTGAGTACTTGTCATTTCTTAGAAACTTGTTTGGTTTCTTGGTGTAGCAAGAAACAAAATTATGTGTCATTGTCTACTACTAAAGCTGAGTATATATCTGCATGTTGTTGTTATGCTCAAGTGTTATGGATTCCAACAATAATTAAGGGATTACAATGTTTGTGTATCTTGCACTTCTATTAAATGTGATAAAACTAGTGCTATAAACTTATCTAAGAATCCAATACAACATTCTAAGACTAAGCATATAGACATTAGGTACCATTTCTTGTGTGATAATGTGGAAAAAGGGAAGGTTGTATTAGAATTTATTGATAAAACTCACCAACTTGCTGATATTTTCACCAAACCCCTTAGTGAAGAACATTTCAATTTCATCAAACATGAGCTAAGGATGATAGATAGATCATTTTTAAAGTAGGTATGCTTGATGGACTTCAGGAAATCTTAGAAATATCTCTAAAACTCTTCAAAATTTTCTAATTTTTAGGCCTGTACAGCCGTACGTCCTTTGGTATGCTTGTACGTCTCTAAATGTCCTAATTCTAAATTCTACCACATCTCACGTACAGTTGTACACCCTTTCTGTACGCCCGTACATGACACAACTTTAAAAATCTAGTTTCTACCAAAACTTTCATATGGCTATACACCCTATCTGTACGCCCGTATGCCTCAAAACTTCAAATTTTCAATTTATGTTTGCCAAAGCAATAGTACAATTGTACAGAATCTCGTACGCTCATACCACATAAGTTTTAAAAAACTTAAAATTTTGGCCATAGTTTTTATACGACCGTACGCAATAACGTTTCTTCAAACTTTTTAAGCTTTTTAAATCAATACGACCATACGCCAAAGTGGTACGCCTGTACGTGACTCAAAAACCCTAATTAAAATCACTTTTTCTCGTAGCTGCCAGTCACCATTTTTCAATTTCTTTCCAATTTCTCTATCAAATCTTCACCAAATTCACTCAAACTTGTCCCAAATCACTCAAAATTCAATTGCCCACTCTTCCACTCTTGATTTTTGGTAAATTTTTTCAAAAATCTTAGGTTTTCACCTTGATTTTTTTTATTTTCTCAGTTTTTAATTCCATTTTACTTTATGATTTTCTGAGAAATCTAGTCACTTTTAGACCTAGGTTCTTTAAAGAAAGTTGTTTAGGATTGTGTAATTGTGTTATGGCTCAAATTTGGTTATTTTTCATACAGGTTAAATTTTAGGTGTTTTTCAAAATTAGTCGAACCGCTGTCAAAATTTTGGAAAATCCTGTTTTGTCAAAACCTCCTGATTTTTGATACCATATCAGCTCTCACGTCACATAATGGCTCCTCATTTCAGGGATATCTAGTCAAACGCGTAGTTCCCCCTGGTTCTATCCCTCGGGCTAATACTCTTAATCTTGCCATCCGACAATCTGCTCTGAGTGAGAAAGTCTTCTCTCACTCTCGATTTACGTATCGCTCCATTATTTGTTAGACCGGATTGAAGGCTGATGTTCTATGTTTTTTGGTTAACATTAGTCGGTCAAATGTTGCTTTCTTAGATAACCTTTTCATACAGTCTATTGCACTTAAGTTTCTATAGACTTTCAGACTCGATGTGTCATATGACTATTCTTTGTGACCCTTTTACAAACTCTATACTCTTACTCCTTTAGAGTTTGGAGCAATCTTTGACTTTTCTTCTGACGACATTGCAAATGCCAAATCTGCGGTCTTTGATCATAATGTTTTATGGCGGGATATCGCACTCGATACCCTCTTTCATTCTTTAAGGTTAAAAGCCTTGTGTCTTAAGTCTTCTGCTCTCTACTACTGTCATCAACTAATCACCTATTTGATATTCAAGCAATCAAAGTTGAATGATACTGTTACATGCCCTGACCTAATCTAGTATAGACATTGGCTTCAAACCTCTCTTCATGAGGTCGGCGTTTAGAAATAGCCTGGTAGAGCTATTCTCTTTGGACCTATCATTCATCATCTCTACCATCAACTACGTGCTTTTCCTACTACTCCTCGTACTCCCAGACCAAAAGGTCCCAACCTTGACCTGTCCTATATTGAGCATTCCATGCTCCTTTAGCTTAATGGTCCACTCGAGTACATCATTCACACAAAGTACATTGCACGATGACTCAAGCATCTTCTATCATTATATCTTCTCAATGATAATATGGTTCTTTATGGATGCAGAGTGATTTCTGTCTGCCGGCACATGCAGGTGCCTATCCCAGAGGACACACTTGTAGAGCTGCTTGTCCTCTCAAATTCCCATACTATTGATGCTACATACAAGGTGGCTTTGAGCCACAAACATCAGAGGCATTCTCAAGGTGGATCCTTCTCTACTGCTATTCCTGATCCTACTCCTTCTGCCACACTTGATCTAGTTACTGCTGCTGCTTCTCCTTCCATTACTAATTTGCTTACTCAGCAGTTTATGATGCTCAACACTAAACTTGATGGTTTTGAGCAATGCTTCAACTCTATTGATCAGCGCCTGGATCAACATATTATCAATTTTTAGAAGTTCCAGATGACTGCTACTCTTTAGTCCATTAGTCTCTTGTTAGATTCATTTATCCCTCTTCTAGTCCGTAGCGATTGCTTTTGATGATTGTTAAAGGGGGAGATATATATCTAGATGTCAGTCAGACTTTTAGATTTTTAGATTAGTTTGACTTTTGATTTGTTATTCACTGTATTTATTTCATTTTGAATATATATGATAGTTGATGGTTATTTATTTCATTATCTCTATTGCTCTGATTATGATTATCTCATTTCTTTCATGATTGATTGTTTATTAGTAATAAATGGCATGAATTCTAAAATAAAGGGGGAGATTTTCAAATCAAAATTTTTTAATTATGTTTTTGGAAATTGAACTTAAATTGAGTGCCAATATCAAAAAGAGGGAGATTGTTAGACCCAACATTTTGATGTATGTATTTTGTTTAAATCAATTTAAGTTAATTTCAAGTTAAATTATCATTTTTGTACTATGTGGTACAACCATACGGTTGACTATACTAAGTGGATTTGACTTTACTGTGTTCAGTATGGGCATACTGTTGATGTGTTTTGTATGGTAAGGCTATATGACTGACTGCACCAAGTCAGATTTGATTTGTTTATTTTAGTACTAGTGTGCCAATTTTTATATGAGCGTGCCAAATATTATGAAACATTGTGAAGCTTCAGTGCGAGCATACCAAGGTGTAGTACAACCATATGCGCATCTACAGAAAGTTTTCAAAAGCTTTCTGACGGATTTATTTCACAAGATTGATAGTGTATTTACTTCTCTAACGGCTATTTTCTTTGGGCAAAGCTTCTATACTACTGTGAACTTCATTAACAACTAAGTTAACTTGTTATAAACTCAATCTTATATTGTATACTCATATTGTAATTTACTTTCACAACCCAAGTATTGGATATTATAATCTTGGGTTGATGTGTAAATAATGCTTGGGGCATTATCTTGTAATTGAGAGTTTATTTACTGTGAGATTGATATTGATTGTAAAGGTTTGAGTGTGAGCCTGAAAACACTAGGGTTTAGGATTCTTGTTGTGGAATCCTTTATTGTATTGATTGAGTAGTTTAATGGAACCTTAAGTGGAAGATTTAGGAGAAGTGGACGTAGGCAAAGAGTTTTGTCAAACCACTATAAACTGAGCGTGTGTTGCTATGCTTCTGCGGACTTTCACTTCATTTGATTCTTCAAATAATAGTAATACTATTGATAAGTTTTATAAATAATTGGACTTTCAAATAATAGTCTATATGGGAATGATAATTGGACTTACAATCCTATATTATTAATACAACTAGTGCATTTACTAGGAGGAATCTAAGTTTTTTATTATTTACCAATTTAAGATTTTATTTGTTTCTATTTATTAAAGTAACTAGGTTAGAATGGAAGATCCAGGGGCTAATTACGGAATTCTACCTATTAATATAGGAAATAATGATGGTGCTCCATAGGTAACTCTTATAATGAAAGATTACCTATTGTATCATTAGATGAACTAACACTAGGAATTAGAAGATATTCAATGGAAGCAAGTAATTTTAAGATCAAAGTGGCTATATTATGATTTAATAATCTATTCAATTTAATGATTCAGGTGATAGATTCTAATCAACATATTACAAATTTCTTAGAGATTTATGATACTTTCAAGATTCAATGGGATCTCAAAAGATGTTATTAGATAAAAGCCTTTTCATTTCTCTTTAACTGATAAAGCATGATTGATGAATATATTTGTAGTTGGTTCCATAATAATATGAGACTAAATATAGTAAATTGATACAATTATATGTGTTAATATTAATGATAACAACCTTAAAATAATTTTTATAATACATATCAATGATAAAAACCTTAAAATAGAATATTAATAAACATATATTAGTTTGAAATATGAGGTGAAATCCATATCTCACCTAATGCACAAGGGCTTTAATCTATATAATAAAGTAATTGGTGAACATTAACAACTTTAAGTTGTAAGCCAATTTGATTTATACAATCATGAACACTTCATTCTTTGGATTCACCTCAAACGATCCTAATGATCACATTAGAAACTTCTCAAAGATTTTTTATATGATTAGAATCCATGGTACCTTGAATGATGCTATTAGATTAAGATTGCTCCCATTTTCATTAAAGGAGATACTTAAAAATATACATTTTATATTTTCTTGGCTATTTTAAATTTTTAGTTAAAAGTTATTAAGAATTTAAAATCAATTTCCTAAACAATTGAATTTTAAAAGTTTACAATTTATTTTTAATCAAAAATTATTTTCTAAAAATTATTTTTTAAAAATCATTTGTTTTAAATAATTTTTGATTTTGAAGCTCTAAATTTTCTTTTTAATTGTAATATTTTTTAATTAAAAGTTATTTTGATTAATATTTTCTAAAGAAAAATGTTTTTTAAATAAAATTTCTCACTTTTAGAGAAATTAAACATTTTGGAAACAATTGGAAGAATTCATGAGGTTTAAAACTCAATTAAGGCAATTCTTAGAGCATCCTTTTCTTTTCTTTTTTCTTGAGAATTTCTTTTCCATTCTCTGGAAATTCATGCAAGGAGGGCAACGAATAGTTGCATTGAGCCCAATGATTTGCATGAAAGTTCATAATATTATTGGCGTAACTCTTTTATTATGAACAATTGCTCATATAACTCTTTGACCAATAAAACTTATGCTATATAACTACCTTAAATTCCACTACCTTTATTTTCTTATTTTATATTTTATATCATAATGCATATGTGATTATATATTTTATTTGATGTTTGTATGATTGATTAATCATGATATATGTTGATAATGAGTATAATTTATTTTCTTTTGATTTTCCTGATTTGATTTGATGAAATAATTGATGGTTTTATAATTATTCCCATTAGATATGCGATAATGAAGTTAAAATAATAAATCAATTTAATCATGCCATTTGATTAATATTTCTTTATTTTTATTTATTGAAGTAACTAGGTTAGATTGGAAGATCTAGGGGCCAATTAAAGAATTCTAGTTATTGATGTAAGAAATAATGATGGTGCTCCATGGGTAACTCTTATAATGAAAGATTGTCTAATGTATCATTAGATGAAGCGTCATTAGAAATTAGAAGATATTTAGTGGAAGCAAGTAATTTTGAGATCAATGTGGCTATATTATGATTTAACAAACTATTGAATTTGATGATTTAGATGAAAGATCTTAATGTTAAAGATTTATGATACTTTCAAGATTTAATGGGGTCTTAAAAGCTGCTATTAGATTAAAACCATTTCCTTTCTCTTTAACTTTTAAAGAAAGATTGATGGATTTATTCATAGTTAGTTCCATAATAAGGATAAGTATCTATTTTAACTTAAACTTTAGTTTTGTTTTTTCAGTTTTATCCTCAACTTTAATGTCTATTAATTTGCTTCAACATTTTTCATTTTTCTTTTAATTTTATCCAACTATTTTAGTTAACATGTCTATCTCATATGGCACTTGCAACACTAACCTTGATTATCAAACAATGCATTTTGATGATAAACCATCTATTTTATTCTTGATTTTAGTATGATTTTCAATTTTATCCTTAATTTTAGTATGACTTTCAATTATACCATTAATTTTAAAAAAATATATCAATTTTATTTAACTATGAAAAATCATATATTTGAACTAATATATAATTTAAATGTAATATTTTTCCCAATTAAAACTTAATTTGAATATATTTTATTAGAAAAAATAAGAGAGAAAAATTTCTTTATAACTTTAAGATATCGCATTCCTATCTTTGATTTCATAGTCTAACATTGATATTGAACTAGAATAAAATGACAAAGAAAATAAATCCATAAAATATCATATTTTTCAATTTTTAAATCCTAGAAAAAGGAAAGATAATAAATTACATTTTTTTTATCTTGAAAACATAAAATCTTAACGTTTTTAAGTTTGATTAAAATGATGTTTTACAATGAAAATAAGTAAGATTATTTTCTTATATATCTATTATATTCTAATAAAATATATTTAAATTAACCTTTAATTAAAAAATTATAGAATTAAATAAAAAATTGATACAAATTGATATGTTTTTTAAACTAATACTAATGGTATAAATGAAAGTTAGACTAAAGTTGAGGATAAAATTGAAAATCGTACTTAATTTGAGGATAAAATCGATAGTTTATTATTAAAACACACTATTTTAATAATCCAAGTTACCATTGAAAGTGCCATGTAAGACAGACATGTTAGCTAAGACACACCTTTTTATAACTGGATAAAATTGAATGAAAAATAAAAATGTTGGAGCATATTGAAAGGTTTTAAAGTTGAGGATAAAACTAAAAAATAACTTAAAATTTAGGATAAATTATATACTTATCCCTTCATAATAACATGAGAGTAAATGTAGTAAATTGATACATTTATAAGTGTTATTTTATATTCTATCTCATTAAATTGATAAATTTTCATTCATTATAAATAATTTTTATAATACATATTAATGATAAAAACCTTAATATAGAATATCAATAAACATATATTAGTTTGAAATTTGAGGTGAAGTTTATATATTTTATTTGTCCTTCATTTTATGCTTAACCTTAAAGATGAATGTGTTTAATTCATTTTTTAGTAGTTTTTTTTGTAAAACCTTTATCTCATTCATTTGATATTATTCATTATTAGTTTGTGCATTTTTTTTGTTTATATATGCATGTTTTACTTAAGTAAGCTTAGCTTAGCTTGTTAATCCTTTAGCTTCAATTTAAGTTAAAAACTTGTTTTTGTGTCATTCAAGTTATATAATTAAGACTAGTTAAGTGACTCTCTAGATGGGAAAGATGTTTTTAAGCTTAAACATGCTTAAGTTATATGTTTTCAACTTAATCTAAGTTATTCTTTATCCATTAAAGTTTTGCTCTTTTAGAATAACTTAACTTATGTAATTTCTACGCAAATCTTGTTATCTGATGAAGCCATGATTTGTTATTTTTTGGCTTATTACTTAACTTGAATACTTATACAAATCAAGTTCACAATCTTGATACTCTATACCATTTTTTTGAGATAATTTTTAGTCGTAAGATATATCTTTTTTGGAGGGCGAGATTAAGAAAAAAAGGATAGCCAAGGTGAAAAAGAAAATAATTTTTGAAGTTTTTAGATAGATAGGTTGATCATCTATGTAGATTATAATTTCAAAATCAACTGAAATCCTTTATTGCATTTCTTTTATTTTTGTAAGTGAAATTTTTAATTATTAAAGATAAGAAATCATTTTGATTACTTGAACCTACCTTAAAGAAGAAGAGTGATCGAGCCTTAAAATGTCATGTTTTATGCCCATAAAGCACCCATTTTAGCATTATTTATTTGTTAGAATAGTTGACTTGCGTACATTTCGTATTTTATAGGTCAAAAATGGTGAGTTTTGGAAAACATGCTTAAATGGAAGTTTTTAGAGCTTATTTGGATTTTAGATTTTTGGGACACCACTTGTGGGCATAAGACGGGGTGAAACAACCAGTTAAAAGTGCATTTTGGAAAGAAGAAGTTGAGTCGAACTTAAACTCCTGTGAGCTGGAAGCAGATAAGGCTTGCGGGCATAAGAGACACCAAAACGACAACACCTGGACAGTTTTTGAGTGGGACGAGGATGAATTTTAGTTGCACTTAATCTCCTTAAGCTGGATGAAAAAGTGATTGGGAATAATGAAAACTCTTTCATCTGAAGATTAGGATTATTATTTATTTATTTTTATTAGTTTAATTATTATTTTACCTTCTATAAATAGGAGTATATGCTCCTATGTAGAAGGAGTTCCTAATTTTTGGTTCCAAGTTTGAGTATTTCAGATTTTATTGTTCATTCCTTTTATTTTAATTCCAGTTTATTTTCTTTTATTTTTATTTTCTGTTGATTTTACCCATGATGCTAGGTTAGGCGATTGTTTTTCCCAATTGGAAGTAAATCAAGTCATTCATTAAATGATTATGTGAGATCTAACTGATCCTAATTCCATTTGCGAAGCACTATTCTCTCTAATTCTGAGTCGCATAGAACCATTGTTGTTCCTAGTGCATGTAAATAAGGCCTGTTGCATGTTTCTAAGTTCTAGCATATTGCTAAGCGGGTTGTTTGATACGAAAAAGTCACTCGACTTGCTGGAGTGGTAAAGCAAGATGCTATCCTTGTTGTGATTTGCAGTAGTACTTATGTGGGTTAGAGGATCTAGTTTGAACACGAGGGATGCTGGGTCGCAACTGTTAACTAGAGTCAAGTCTTCCTAATTCTTAATACAGTCTCAGGATGATTTAGTGAGAATCTATTTCCACCTTGTCTATCATGGGATTAGAGGTGTTTCATAGAGCTTGTTTCATGGCGTCTTACAACTAAGGGAAGATTGGGGTGTTCGAGACTTGTTCGACAAACTATAACCGGCTTAGTGCCATTATTACCTTTGGTCTATTGTTGAATCTGTGATCATATTCAATTAATGAATACTTGATGCTTTCGGTTGGGAGAATTACTTTTTATTGATTTTCTCAAATTTATTTTATTTGTTTTTATTTGTTTCTTCATTTATCTCAATTACTTTCTGATTCAACTTGTTTATTTTTAAACGCAAAGAATTAAGTAAGGTGAAGCCATCTCTATGGGATTCGACCCTTACTTCCACTGCTATAAAAATTATAATTCCAACGTGTGACTTGTAAGGAATTAATTTGACGGAAGTAACACCCGATCAAATTTTGGCACCGTTGCCGGGGACAATAATAAACATTTTCTTAATTCTTTGTTTATGACTCGATCTTCTGCAGGTAATCTTAGCTTTGATAAAGAAATCGAGAAAACTACAAAAAGATTAAGGAAAGAGGTGAAACTTAGAAAATCTGCCTCAGTTTCGGAGAGTTCTTGTGCCCACGAGGAAACAACCAGTGATAACTCTGATAGTGAGAGCCATAGCAAAGCTGTTATGGCCATAAATAATGAGCAGACTCTCAGATAAATGGCCGCTGCACCCATAGATTAGTCCTCGCTTTGTATCACTTATGAGAACATAACAGGAGCCCTCGAACTCAAATATGGACTCATACAACTACTACCTACTTTCAGGGGCCTGGAGAATGAAGATCCATATAAACACTTGAAGGAATTTCACTTTGTTTGCACAGGTATGAAGTCACAAGGTGTAAACCTTGAACATATTAAACTTAGAGCTTTTCCCTTTTCTCTTGCAGATGCTGCTAAAGATTGGCTCTATTACGTGCCCTCAGGAACTGTCACAACATGGAATGAGATGGCCAGATTATTTCTAGATAAATTTTTTCCTACCAAAAGAGCTACCCAAATCAAGTGAGATATATGTTCCATTCGACAGAAAGACATGAAAAATCTTCATGACTATTGGGAACGTTTCAAAAGAATGTGTGCGTCATGCCCACAACATGGGATCACAGAGCAGAACCTGATACAATATTTTTATAAGGGATTATTACCAATAAAAAGGAAGATGATGGATGCTACGAGTGGAGGAGCTATAGTGAACAAGAAACCTCAAGAAGCTCGTAATTTAATTGATATAATGGCTGCTAATGCTCAATTCTTTAACACCGAAAGAGAACAGCCTAGAAAGGTCCATGAGGTAAATGTTTCCAGCCTTGAAAATCAAATTAAACAGCTCATATCTGTTGTGCAGGAACTTGTGACCAACATAAAACCAGTAAGAGCTTGTGGAATCTGTACTCAAACAGACCATTCTACTGAACAATGCCCCTCAATTCAGAAGGAGGGAACCGAGGAATAAGCGAATGCTATTGGAGGATTTCCAGGACCACCCTAGAGGAAATATGACCTTTTTCTAAGACATACAACCCAGGTTGGCGAGACCATACCAACCTGCGTTATGGCAACCCACAGTCAAATTTTCAGCAGAAACCGAACCAATAAAAGCCTCCAGGTATGTCTCTAGAAGATGTTGTGAAAAATTTAGCAACTAATGTTTATGCTTTTCAGTAGGATGTTCAGCAATTCTAGCAAACTGTGACTCAAAATCAGCAAAATACAGACACAAGGATGAAGAATATAAAGAATAAGATGTCTCAAATGGCTACTGTTTTGAGAAGAATTGAGTCACAAGGAAACTTCTGTCTCAGGCAGAAGTTAACCCCAGAGAGAGTGTTAATGTTGTGACACTGTGGAGTGGCCAAACACTCTTTGAAGCTGCTTGAAAAAAGTTGAAATTTAATGAGGAAAAGGAGCTGGAAGTTGACGGTAGCAAGGAAGGAAAGAAAGGAGAGCAAATATCCCATTGCTTGAGGCCATAAGACAGGTACCCAGGTATGCCAAATTCCTCAAAGACTTGTGTACCAATAAATGTAAATTAATTGGCTTTCAGCAGATGAATATGAGTGAAACTATTTTGGCAGTAATTCAAAGGAAAGTTCCACCAAAATGCAAAGATAAGGGAGTTTTCACAATCCCTATTATGATCGATGATATGGGCATAAGGCACACCATATGCAATTTAGGAGCCTCAATTAACATTATGCTTACAAGTGTGTATGAATCTTTGAATGTAGGTCCACTGAAGGAGACAGGTGTTGTGATTTAATTGGCGGACAGATCAACCATATACCCAATCAGAGTTTTGGAGGATGTGCTAGTGAAAGTTAATGAATTAATTTTTCCTGCAAATTTTTATATCGTGCAGATGGATAGCAAAACTTCACCAAAGTCATCCAATCTCTTGTTAGGAAGACCTTTCTTGACAACCGCTTGAACCAAGATTGATGTCCATGAAGGGACGTTGACCATGGAATTTGATGGAGAGGTGATAAAATTCAACATGTATGATGCTATGAAGTACCCTCCAGAAGTCTTCAACGCCTATGTTGTGGGCATAATCGAGTCATGCGTCCAACAAGTTTGTGACTTATACGGTGAAGATAAACTTAGAATAGCACTCAACAATGCTGAAGATTATAAGGAGACACTATTTTTAAATGATGAAGTGTTACAGGCCATTGACGAATTGAATGAAGAACCTAAGATTGAACGAAATTTTGATTTAAATAAGCCTTCACTAAATTGGTTCATTCAACCTTGTAGGCACCTGAATTGGAGCTTAAGCCGCTGCCAAGCTATTTAAAGTATGCCTTCCTTGGGAAAGGAGAGATACTACCAGTAATCATCTCCAATAAATTAAATGAAGAAGAGGAGAACACCTTAGTTAGAGTTCTTAAAAAATTCAAAGAAGCAATTGGCTGGACCATAGCTGACATTAAGGGCATAAGCTTGTCCACGTGAATGCATAGGATTTTGCTAGAGTCTGATAAAAATTCAGTTAGAGATGCCCAACAAAGATTAATCTCAACCATGATATATCCAATTTCTGACAGCCAATGGGTCAGTCCAGTGCATGTTGTACTCAAAAAGACAGGCATAACAGTAGTCCGTAATGAGGAAGGAGAAATAGTTTCCACTCATGTCCAAAACGAGTGGAGGGTTTGTATTAACTACAGGAAATTAAATTCAGCAACTCATAAAGATCATTTTCCCTACCTTTTATTGACCAGATGTTGGAACATTTGGCAGGCCGGACTCATTATTGTTGCCTTGACGGTTACATGGGTTTTTACCAAATACCCGTTGCTCCAGAAGACCAGGAAAAGACAACCTTCACATATCCATTTGGAACCTTTGCGTTCAACAGGATGTCATTCAGGCTGTGTAACGCACCCGCAACCTTTCAACGTTGCATGGTGAGTATTTTTTCAGATTTTATGGAAAACATTATCGAGGTGTTCATGGATGATTTTACTATTTATGATAATTTATTTAATGAATGTTTAGATAATTTAGCCAGAGTTTTGCAATGTTGCATTGAGAAAAATATGGTTCTTAATTATGAGTAATACCATTTTATGGTTGAGCAAGGTTTGATATTGGGCCATGTGGTTTCAAAAAGAGGTATTGAAGTTGATCGAGTGAAAATTGATATAATTAAATCTTTGCCTTACCCCTCTACTATGAGGGAGATTTGTTCTTTTCTTAGCCATGTAGGTTTTTATAGGAGGTTCGTGAAGGATTTTTCCAAAGTAGTGCAACCCTTGTGCAGATTATTGCAAAAAGATGCTGAATTTAATTTTGATGAATTATGCAAGGTAGCTTTTGATCAGTTGAAGGAGACACTCATTTCAGCACCCATTATGCAGCTGTCCAATTTTTAGTTTACCATTCGAGATTATGTGTGATGCTAGCAATTTTGCTGTTGGTGCGGTACTTAGGCAGTGAAATGGGAGGGATCCTCATGTGATCAGCTATGCCTCCAAGATGCTAGATGATTCCCAGTTTAATTACTCCATGATGAAAAAAGAGCTATATGCTGTAGTGTTTGTATTAGAGCAATTTTGGTCATATTTATTAGGAACTAAAGTTTTGATTTTTTCTGATCATGCAGCCTTGAAGTATTTGCTGAAAAAGAAGGAGGCCAAACCACGTTTAATCCGATGGATCCTTCTACTTTAAGAATTTGATTTAAAACTTCATGATAAGAAAGGATGTGAGAATTTGGTTGCAGATAACTTGAGCAGATTGCCCAACATTGAACTTGATGATTTCTTTAATGAATTCCCTAATGAAATTGCTTTAAGTGTAATTACAAAATCACCTTGGTATGTTGACATTGTCAGTTTTTTATGTTCCAAGAAATTTCCTGATGAACTTACAAGGCATGAGAAGGACATGATTAGGAACCAGGTGAAACATTATGTTTGGGATGATCCATACCTATGGAGACATTGTGCTGATCAAGTTATTCAAAGGTGTATACCTGAGAATGAAATCCAGTCTATTTTACACTTCTGCCTGTTAGTGTATGCTTTAGAGCATCATGTGTATTTGTACCATACATTTTTCATTAATAAAGGCATTATTCATTATATAGTACAATGTTTTGAATGAACTTGTTTTACTTGGAGTATTAAACTATATATTGAAGTCCATGA
>CANYBF011583386.1:0-20432 GCA_948192965.1 Dalechampia spathulata | reverse complement strand
TCCTCAGGCTTCCTCATCCAGATTGGTTTCTGTTTGTTGACTAAAGACCATTCATGCGATACCTCCTTGATCTTCTTCTTTTTCTTCTCCTCTTTCTCTTTCTCCTCATCGACATCCTCGACCTTTCCTTCCTCATCCTTCCTCTCTTCCTCATCCTCATCATCAGAGATCTCCTTCTCAATAGTCTTCTCCATCCACAAAAAAATAGGGTAGCTGATGAACTCAGAGTGCTTCTTAATCAAATCCTTAAGACGGTGCTCCTCAAGGTACTCAAGCTGATCGTCTCTAAGCAAAAGTGTGATCTTTGTACCCCTGCCAAGGTTCTCACCAGAGGCATCTCTAGTGACAGTGAAAGACCCACCAGCCTGGGACTCCCATACATATATACTGTTCATCATCATTGTGCTTGGTAGTCACAATAACCTTCTCGGCAACCAAGTAGGCTGAATAGGAACCAACACCAAACTGTCCAATCATGCTCACATCGGCACCAGCAGCCAATGCTTCCATAAACTCTTTTGCTCCGGATATTGCAATGTTACCGGGATTGTTTACCAAATCTGACAAAAAAATCAGGCCAAAAGACATTAGCAGGTATCCGTTAACCCAACATTGAAACTAAGATATCAGCAACACGAACACTCACCAGCTTTGGTTATGCCAATACCGCTATCAATGATGGACAAGGTGTTGTTGGTCTTGTCGGGAACAATGTGGATGAACAGCTCAGGTTGAGCATCGAACTTGCTCTTGTCGGTCAAGCTCTCAAATCTTGTTTTGTTTAATGCCTATATATAACAAACAAGTCAAAGCCTAGGAAATGTAATTCAATTATCACAGCCTAGGTATATACTCCTTACATTACATAAGAGTAGAACATGCACAGACTTGCCCCCATTTTAATTTTCGAATGGTAGAGAACAACTATGATCAGAAGGTAAAATCAAACCATGCTGCAGCTGCTGAATATTTATCAAACAAATATTGCAAGATCTTCTTGTAATCATCAACATATAGATCTCAAATTTATAAACTAAACTTGAATCTTCTTGGAATAATGTATAACTACACTAATTCTTTCGTCCAGTCAAAAGGCTCCCATTGTTGTGCAAAATGTGCAACAGCCCGCCTTTTTGTATCTACTGATTCATGCCTTCTTCGACGATACATGTCCTCCTCTGGCAACCGCAGCATTCCTCGTATTACATTGAGACCAAGGCTACTCTTAAAATACTGCTCATCATCAATCACGTGGACAAATCCCTTGTTTAAACCAAACTCCACATGGAAGTAGGGGAAGTCCTTGGGAATTGAACTACGTAGCCCTTTTAGGCTTGTATCGATTAGCTTCTTCGCATCGTGTTGGCTCCATTCATCCTCAGCTTCATCAATCGCCTAAAATGATTTACTTCAGACACTTTTCCGAATAAAGAAATCAACAAGACAAAAATAAACACACATTTGTTTATTTATCATATAACTTGGCCAGGGCTACAAATATTTCCTCTCTTCTCTATCATGAAACATAATCAAAAAAATCCTTAAAATGCAGTAAGATAAGAGCCACACGCATGATGATTTTAAATGAAAGCCAATCTAAGACAACTTTAACTTGGGGAACCTAAGCTATTAGCAACAGGGAGAGAGAGAGGAAATATCAAATACGTTTGAGTTCAGAAAGTTCAAAGGAACTTCCCTATTTTGTTACTCTTAAGTCTGGCAAGGTCAAGAAGAGCTAGCCTAGTTGAGAAGGTAAATAAATACATGAAGGATAACTGAACTAAGAGAATGATTTTTTTTTTTTTACAAAAAGAAAAGGAAAAGGAAAAGGGAAAGGAAAAGAAGAGCTTACCTTTTTAAAATAGAGAGGGGCCTGTTTGGCAACATCTCGCGGTAGAGGAATACACTCAATTAAGCAATGGCGACGTTGTTTTGCCAAGTCCATTACTGTTTCAAGAAACACTACTTCCTTCTCTTGCTTTGCAAACATCATAATAAGGCATTTCTTGAAATTGCGAATTTCTTCCCAGACATAATCATCCACAGTTCTTGCAGCCGACTCATGCTGCAAATACAAAAGTACCCTTCAGGATATAGATCAAAGAAACAAGAACATGAGGTTCATCCATGTCCCACATATCAAGACAATGACTGATTTATTTCATTTTTCAACTCCCAATTTTATATTCTGATTAAAAAGCTTTACGGTGATTTGGTTCAAGAAGTTCGTACTAGCAAATAATAATGCCAAATTAGTGATAAAGTTTTAACGAAGAAACAACTCATGAGCAAGCATAGCATCATCCAGTATCATGCAAATAGATTAAGCTTACCAGCAACGTTAAGATACAGCAGTGGCCTGGAACAACTGATTGCAACTGCGGCAACATCAAATACGTGAAGTTTGCTATGGACACAACAAGATGCTTTGGCCTGTTTGGATTCTCAAAGCAAAACTGGCATCGTTCTTGCTGAGTCAAGATGCGCTTTGTGAGAATAGTCCTATCTTTAGAATTCTGATAATTTCCTTTGCCCTTCTTCCAACACTTTCTGCTTGGGCCATCTTCAAAGTCATATAAACTGCATCGTCTATTCTGTATTATCTTTTGTGCTACATGCCTATCAAACAGCAATAACAAACAGTCAGAGCAAAGAAAAGCAAAAGCTGCAAATGGCAAATGCCACTTAACATGGCAGAAGTGGCGTAGAAAAATGTTTAAAGCGATTGCTGAGAATTGTCGTGAAAAAAAAAAAAAAGCAAACAGCTATAGCACATGTTTTGAAATGAAAATTTGAAGAAAGGGTTGAGAACTTGATAGCTGATCTAAATCTACGATCCATAAATTAATCTCCTTAATATTTTCAACATAACATCACAACCAGCGCCAGATTGTAAGACAAAAATCAAAAGAAATTATTAGACGGATAAAATAGGATGATAACAAGACCCAATATTACCTATTGTTGCTCACAACCTCCCAAGATCTTTTTGAACTTCGACTTGCAACCTCCTTTACCGAACACTCCGACTCCATTCCGTCTCCCCACCTGCTCAGTTCCGTGGTAGTCCGAGAAAAGCCAAAGCCACAACTAATCATTCAGAACTAGTATTCTCTGAAGTGCAAGTTTCGTGATGCCAACTACTTCCAAAATTCCCAGTACCCTATCGTGTATGCGCATAAGGCTCGAACACACCTAAGATCAAATTAGAACTAAAAAAGAGATTAAAAAAGAAAACCTAAATGACGCTCTCGCGGCCCAAAATATTTCACAAACACGACGTCGTTTTTTCCACCACCTAAACGACGACGTTCTCTAAAATAGCAATACGACGTCGTTTTTAGTAAACTACCAACACTGCACCGTCACATTTCATTTTAAATTTATTTATTATTTATTGTCATCTTTCAATTACTATTATTAAATATATTATTTATTTCATATTAGATGGATAACTGAATATATCAAATAATAAATAATACTACTTATTATTTATTTTATTCTTTATTATACTAATTTTATTATATTATTATAATATGAAAAGATGAAATTCAATTAAAAAATAATGCATGTTTTCTATTCATTTATGATATTTATATATACATAATAAATAATCACTTCTTTAATTATTGTAAATTTAAAATTTATGCTACTATATACAAAATATTCAATTTCACAATTTTTACTTTTTCATAATATATAATAATTTATTTTTCATTTCTTATTTCCTAAAAATCTTATTTATTTAAATTTTAATTTTTAATTAATATTACTATACTATTTCCAAAATTAATTACCACTAAATTAAATTTTTATTAATAAATCAAAATCTTTAAATTCAATTATATAAACATTTATTTCACTGTTTAATTATTTTCATATTTTTTTAAAAATAATATTGCAAATTATTTATTTTTAAAAATATTTATTAATTTCTACAATTTGGTCTATATCAAATATATTCAAAAAATATTTATAAATGATATATATATATATATATATATATATATATTATTATTTATTCAAAAATTAATCTAAATAATCATAATGATGGAATTAAAGATGGAAATAATATTACAAATTATTTATTTTTGAAAATTATTTATTAGTTTCTACAATTTCATCTATATAAAACATTTTCAAATATATATATATATATATATATATATATATATTATTAATTTTTCCATAAATTTTATTCAAAGTTAAAAACTATTAATCTTATTCAAAGATAAATACTACTCATCTTATTTGTATTCGTTAGCTATTAAATTTTATTGAAAATTAAAAATTACAAATTTTATTTGTATTTATTAATTATTAAATTTTATTTTAAAATAAATGCTACAAATTTATCATTAATTAGATATTAATTATTAAATATCTCATCAAAAATATTACGTGTTCCAATGACGCACTCTCCCATCATCATTAACAACCAAATTTAGCCATATCCATTAATAAACTGTCCTTTTTGATTTGAAACCACACAGATTTCGACTATTTCTAGTAAGCATCCTTATCAAAGTATTGATAATTTACAAGATTTTCATGCATTTGTTAAATATAACTTAGTATTAAATATGTCATATTTTTAAAACATATCAAAATCCATGAATAATTTGATAAAATTAAGATTAAGGTTCATTTATATCTTTATTAAATATTAAGAGTATATAAGTTGCAGTTTTTATTGATATTTAAGTGATGATGTGCCTAAACAATGTTTCTTGAATTCTGTCAAGAAATCTAAAGAAATTTGGAAAGAATTTTACCTATAACTTGGTATACATAGCAATATTTTTATGTTGCTAATTTTCTCCTTAAATTATATGTTCATTATATAAGAATATATATATTTAAGTAGAGTATTAGTTGAACAATGTGAATATGATAATGATGAATATGATAATGATGAATATGTTCATTATATGTAATATCGCTGTAACTTATCAATGTGAATATGATAATGATGTATATTAACAATAAGAAAACGACACATAACATTTCACCATAGAACCCAATGGATGGTGCTTAATGAATAGTAAATTTTATATAAAAAAAATTATGCATCCCTTGTAGTGTAATTAATGATTTCCGTTATTAAGAGGTTATCAATTATGCTACGGGAGCATGTTACACCGGGTTGGGGTGTGACAGGACTGCTGCTAACACAGGGTAAACATGATGCTGTATGGGTAATTGTCAACAGATTGACTAAATCGGAGCATTTTATACTTGTATGCATAGATTAAAACTTAGAATGGTTAGTGAAATGGTATATCCGAGAGATAGTAAGACTTCATGGGGTGCCATCATCCATTATGTCTGATAGAGATCCATGATTTACTTCTCGATTTTGGGGGAGTTTTTAACAAGCTTTAGGCATTAAGGTACACTTCAGCACAACATTTCATTCGTAAACTGATGGACAATTTGAACAGATCATTTAAATATTAAAAGATATGCTTCGAGCTTATGTGTTAGAATGGATTGGAAGTTGGGATAGGTACATTCCTCTCATTGAATTCACTTACAATAATAGTTTCCAATTTAGTATTCAAATGGCACCGTATGAAGCACTGTATGGTAGACAGTGTAAAATGCCATTGAATTGGGATGAAGTTGATGCACGACGGATGATTGAACCTGATATAATCCAACAGGCAGAGAATCAGGTGAAATTGATTAAAGAATGGTTAAAGACAGCATCTGATCGACAGAAATTCTACATAGACTTAAAGCGTTGGGATATCAAGTATAATGTTGGAGATAAAGTGTTTTTGAAAGTGTCTCCATGGAAGAGGATTCTACGATTCAGACAAAATGGGAAATTGAGTCCGAGGTTTATTGGTACTTATGAAGTGTTAGAAAGAATTGGATCATTAGCGTACATATTGGCTTTGCCTCCAGAATTGAATAGAATCCATAATGTTTTTAACATATCTATGCTTCAGAGATACAGATTAGATCCTTCACATGTTATACCAGTGGAGAACATAGAGGTTTAATCAGATCTATCTTATGGTGAAGAGCCAATCAAGATTTTGGCACGTGAGACGAAGCAATTGAGGAACAAACGAATTCCATTAGTTAAAGTATTATGGAATCACCATACCGGGCAAGAAGCAATGTGAGAATGTGAATCGACTATCAAACAACAATATTCTCACCTGTTTACAAGTAATTAGGGTTAGAATTTCGAGAGTGAAATTCTAATTTAGGGGGAGATAGTTGTAACATCCTCACATTTAGTATACTGTATTGATAATGTATGTGATGTGTTTTAGATTTTATGTGTGAATAGTTGAGATTTAAATTTGGAATGGTGTGATATGTGAGAATGATATGAAAATTAAATGACATGCTAATTGATATGAGTTCTAATATTTATATGATAAGAATTGACAGAATTATTGATATGAATATTAAATTGGTTAAAATGTTGAGATTGAGATTTAGTAATTACGTGGAATTTGTATATGTGCGGATATTATTTTTATATATGTTATGTACATGGATTTTCAAAGAATATTTAAATATATATATGTGTTTTTCAAAGAATATTTAAATATATATGTGTATTTAATTTGAAGTGATGATTATAATATATGTAAATATATATATATATGAAAACATGAAAGCTTAAATAAATGAGGAATTTTTTGTCCCATTACTCCGAAAGGTAATTTTTTAAATTTTTTACAGGTAAATTACCCTGAAGCTAAATATGCAAATATATTGTCTCGTTGATTGGTCTCGGAGAAAAGGTGCAACTTTCTCCTGTACTGTGAAACGAAGATCATCTTGAAATAGCGGAAAATTCTATTCATGCATAGAAGAATCGGGCCTACAACTACTCTCATTTTCATCTTCTTTTCGTTGTTTTCATTGGACGAGAAGAAAGAAACATTGGGAAAAAAAATTGCTAAGGAATTAAGGAATGGAAATAAATGTGGTATAACCAAGTGTGAATCTTGTGCCCTCATACAGATAGCTTCTTCATAGACAATTACATAATGGAAGCCCTTCAGATGTAAAAGTCTGTTTGCTTCGATTGAGCTTTGAGATCCTTTAATTTTTTCAAAATGTTAGTGAAGTAATCCTGCAAATATTGCTCCAGTGTGATTATATCTTTCTGCTCCACTCCAAGGAGATTGTACGTTTCGGCCATCGGAGCAGAGAAAACTGTATCACTCGTTAGAACCTGCAAATGCCGAGTAAACAACATTAGCAGTTCACCTTTGGCTGGATAACGTAAAGCATAGACATTCTACCATGTTTTGCACATACTTCGCATACGTTTTGAAAGACCATGGTTCGATCCTTACCCCAGGGAATTAATGGTTTCTTTTGTTGGTTGTCCCATTTGAATATGAATGGTTTACCAGTTTGCCGCTTACGCAGCCAGCTCACAGGTGCTAAGAGGTTTTGAAAAAATCAGGTTCATAAGCTAGACCGAAACAGGAATTAATCTGGTTCCAGTTCAACCAGGTTGAATTGGTTAGTCGGTCTGGATTTGAGAACCATGGTAATTAGCATAGGAATGATTACCCCAATTCTTGCTCCTTCAATCAAATTCCAGAAATAATATCGCAAGTCCTAGTCATGTTGAAACTTGAATCTGATATACGAAGAGCGTAATCATGGTTTCTGTGCTATCTATTTTCACCAGATTTCTAGTTAATAAGAGATTGTAGATGCTAAATGCATGTGAATCAAACATGTATTAACAGGCATGCTACAGACAATACCTGTAACCCTAACATTTGACATTATAGACAACCTCAATATGATAGATGTAGATAAAATATTCTGCAATATCTTACTCTTGGTCATAAATTGATATAAAAAACCATTATTGTAAAAGGGCATCATTTCCTGATATTATCAGGAGAAGTACTAGCATTTAAATGTTAAAACAAATTAAAGCCTGTAGACAGTGAATGACCTCCACAGGTATCGACTTATCAATTTTATCTTTATTTGTTTTATCTTCTTATTATCAGTCTACACGTTTCTGGGTAACTGATTGTTCTAATAGGTCATAGTTCAGCAGCCGAAAGGGAATGGATACTTCGGTCAACCCCCTTTAACATTCATTATAATCTATAATGCATCAAAGACTATTCCAGAAATCAAAAAATCTTTCATCTCTTGATAGATATCGTCATGTTTTAAAACAAAAATGCAACATGGCCAGGCAGTGTACAGAAGCATGAAGTTTATTACCTCCGAAAATGCCAACCTATCAGCAACATCATTTGTCCACTCAAAAAACCGTGTCAATTGACGAGTAAACCGTAAAATCGAAACGGGCACAGTGGTAACATTTGCATCTTGCCCTGCAAGCCTTTCACACAAGGTGATGACCTAGACCAAGTGATAGAATCTTAGCAGTGAATAGACAGACCATCTAAAGCATACAAGAAAATATGCAATTGAAAAGCACGCCTACTTGACAAAGTAAGAAATTGACAAGCAGATTAACAGTTAACAGCTAATAGTCCTTCAGTTATGTTGTTTCTGAAGTTTACCTCTTGAGTTGTCCATGCTCTAGGACCAGCAAAAGTGAGAAGTTTCCCATTAATATTCTCATTCCGCAATGCTATAAATGTCAACCGAGCTATATCCTAAGTATACCAAAAAGCAGAAGAGTTCAGTAACTCTGAAAACAACACAGTTAAGCTATCTTTTCAAAACATAATAACAACCATAAAAATCCAGAATCAAAATCTAACCTGGGTATCCATGTAAGCGATTCTTGTAGGAGCATCGGTTCCCCAAACAGACTTCTCTTCTAGTATAGGTACTGCATATTGCCCAATAAGGCCCTGGTCAATCACAAGGAAAGCAATATGAACTTAAGAATTAAGGGGGAAAACATGACTAAAGCAAGCCACAGGGAGAAATTTACTTGCATGAAGCCGCATAATCGTATGATAATGTGATTAATTCCAGAATCCTTAAGAAACTTCTCAGTACAATATTTGATCTCCATAAGTGGAACTTCAGGATGCTTGTCACAGTTGTGAATTGAATAAAAAACGTATTTCTGAATTCCCATAGCTTTCGCGCATTGTATTAGAGCAACTTTTCCTTCCCAATCGACCTATACAAACATCAATGGATAAGAAAAAACAAAATATGCAAATTAATGAAGTTTCGGAAATTTATAAGCACAAAGTCCAAAATAACCAACTAGTTAATTTATTTAACTAACTAACTAACGGTTTTAATAGGCTCTTCGGGACGGCCGGTGGCACAGTCGATAACCGTATGAATTCCGACGAGTGTCGCTGGTATTGTCTCTGGTTTACTCAGATCCGCCTGCCATTAATCAGATAGAATTCATCGGCTTTTTACATACCACAATTAGATACTAACAGAAGGATAAAGGAAAGAAAAGGAAAGGAAGAGAGAGAGAAAGACATTGACAACAGTAGCTCCCCAATCGCGTAGAAAATCAGCAGGAGCAGGACGTGGCCTGACAAGGCAGCGAACGTCGTAGCCTTCATCCAGAGCTCGTCTCACAATCTGCCTGCCTAAGGTTCCAGTAGGTCCCACGACAAGTATGCTTGTCGGCCTCACAGGAGTTCCCGGTGCAAGATTCAATGCACCTGAAACCGCTGTAGTCTCCGCCGCGCTAGCATTGCATATCACTGCCGCTCCTGAACTCCGTACGTTGCATTTCCCTTAAAATTTGACAGGAAACAATAGCACGTAAACAAAAATGTTAAACTACTCTCATGGCGGATGATATAATATAATTAATTGAAGTACCTGTAGGAGGAAAAGAAACAAGAGGGTGAGGTGTGAAACTGCGGCGCCATGAGAGTGAGTTAGCGATCTGGTGGCGGAGTTTATCAGGCGTCGCTAATTGTGTGGGGAGTCTCAGTGCCATGGTTGTGTGCTTGTATTACAGGCGAAACCAAGAGAGAAGTGATGGGAAGTAGCTGAAAGCGGACAGACAAAGCCACAAGTAATGGAAATGAAATGTGCCACGTAGGTATCTAACTAATGGATTACGATTTTTGCCACGTGTACTCCTCTCTTCTTCTTCCCTTCTGCTTACTGCCTTGCTGGCATAAACTCTGCAATGTGGAGTCCTTCCTCTTCGGAAATTTTATAAGGGATATTTCCAAAGGAGGACCTTAATTATGAATTTTTACAATATTATCATAAATTTTATTTGAAGAATTGGTTTAAAATGTATATATTTAATACAATATTTTATTTAATTTATAAAATTAAAAATAAAATATAATTGTGTATGCATTTTTTATATTATTTTTATTTATAAATAATTGTTTAATCTTTAAATACTTCATGACTTATTTTTTTAAGTGTTTGACTACTAATTTGTTAAATTTATTTAAATATTTTAATATACTCTTTACTTTTTTCCTACAACGTGGACGTTCAAAATTTTAAAGATATCCACCGTTAAATATTCAGTTCAAAGAATAAAAAGGAAAATTAAATTAAGTAAAATGATTAAATTCTCAATAATTATATGATTGTTTAAGATATGGAATGGTATATGTGTATGTTAGACGGTGGCAAAAGCATGTTAATTTATGCTTTGCACTATCGTGACTGAATAATTTCTTAAAACATGTGAATGTAGCGTATGTAAATGACTGTTTAAATTCATAAAATTTCCATAACTGTGTTATATATAATCATATAGGATTAATGATAAGGGATATATAATTAAATAAGTTAACTATAACATGGATATGTAATTCCTGAATTTGATATATTTTTTCATTTATCTCTTTTATTTTTACTTTTTTCATTTTAACACCTCAACTTATTTATTTGTATATTTTAAACACATAAATTTATTATAATTTTTCAATTTATCTCATGAATTTTAATTTTTACCATTTAGATACCTTAATTTTATTTATTTTGCTTGTAACTGAATTAGACCGGAATTTATTGAGTGTAAGTCAACTTATGAAACATGGATATATCTTGTCATTTGCAAATGATTCTTGCACCATTAAGGATTCTCATGGGAAGTTGCTTGTTGAAGTGCCTATGATAAACATCAGCTTTGTTGTAAACCTGAAAACTCACTTGTCATTAGCTCCTAGTTATATCACAAAAGGTTCAGCCATGAAAACTCACTTCTCATTAGTTCCTAGTTCCTAGTTGTATCACAAAAGGTCTAGCCATGCAAACTTCATATCTTTAAAGTTATTGTCATATGTGGAAATGGTTAAAGACTTACCTGTAATAAAGGTATGTGAAGGCATTTATGAGAGTTGTTAAATAGGCAAACTATTAAGAAAGCCATTTCTTGCCAAATCAAAGTGGAGAGCTCGGGAGAAACTTGCATTGATAAGTTCAAACATATGTGGATGATTTCTCTCATATGACCTAAATATATTTTCTTAAAATTAAGTCACATGCATTATAAATATTCATGGAATTCAAACTACTAGTGGAAAATCTATGTGGGATGAATATACCTCACAAAATTTCACCACCTTTTTGCAAGCAACAGGGCATTCTACATCAGTTTACAGTTCCTTACTCTCCTCAACAGAATGGAATATGTGAAAGAAAAAGTAGAACTCTACTCAATATGGACCAATGCTTGTTACACGAGAAAAACCTACTAAAGAGGTTTTGGGGAGAGGCTGTCAACACCACAGTTTATCTATAAAATTGATTGCCCACTATAGTTATTCATGGCAAAACTCCATTCAAAGCTTGGAATGACTTCAAACCAAGTGTTAAAGACCTAAAAGTTTTTGGATCAATTTGCTACATGCATATTCCTAATGTAAAAAGAGATAAGTTGATTGAAAAAGCTTGAAAGGGAATCTTTATTGATTATAATAATGAGTTAAAAGGATTCAAGATCTTTGATCTCATTTCTGGGAGAATAGTTATCGATAGAGATCTCATGGTTGATGAACACGCCTCATGGAATTGGGAAACACAAACCATTGAAAGAATATAGCTTGAATGAGGAGGAACTAAATTTGAAAATTTGAGTGATGATGAGAATTCAATTCAAAATTTGAGTGATGATGATTATGAGAATCTAGTTTTGAGAAGCTACCATTGATCCTGTAAGCTATGAAGATGCCTACCAAAATTAAGTATGGATTTAAGCAATGAAGGAGGAGATTGTAGCAATCAAAAGAAACTAGACTTGGACTTTAGTGAATAGACCCAATAATAGGAAAATTATTGGTATTAAATGGATTTTTTGAACAAAATTGATAGACCCAACAGTAAGTACAAAGCATGTATGGTAGTCAAGGGTTACTTATAAGTCCCAGGAATTGATTTTAGTGACACATTTGCACTAGTTGCAAGGTTGGATACAATCAAGCTACAATTTACCTTCCTTGCTCAATTCAGATTTGATATATTTCATCTTGATATCAAATCTACCTTTTAAAATAACATTCTAAATGAAGAAATCTTTGTGGATTAGTCTGAGGGTTTCAATCATGATGGTGGCAAGGTGTTACACCCGCGTCTAGGACCCTAGTAGTTTGTGTGTATTTGTATGTATGTATATGTATATATGTATGATAGCTAGGGTGTATGTACAGGTGTATTTATGTAACTGATGCGATGTTGTTATAATGCGAATGCATGTGTTTATGTGGTATGCGATGAGAATGAATGTGCTTTGATGGTTTCATGAATGTATTTTGTGCATTGTGCTATGTGTGTTCATGTGCTTGACTGTGTGTCGTCACCTTATTGAGAAGCGTGTCTTCTCGGTTGGATGAGGGACGGCGTATATATGTGATTTAGGGCGTGTTGGAAGTGTGTTTAGGGCTAGCGGGGAAGTTTGAGACTGTTACAGATGGGTTAGGAGTGCCTAAAGGCATGTTATGGGATTTTAGGTAGTGGTACGGGCGTACGGATTGGCCGTATGGTCGTACGAGATAGGGGAATACAGGGATTTTAGGGCCTGGTGAGCATACGGGCGTACCACATGGTGGTACGGTCATACCGTTGCTCGCAGGAATTTAGGAAGCTCGCAGGAAATTTAGGTTTGTCAGTAACCTTGAGTGCGTACAGGCGTACCAAATGGGGGTACGGGCGTACGGTTGCTCGCAGGAAATTGGGTTTCTCAGAAGGGTAGGGTCGGTACGGGCGTACCAATTTTCGTACGACCGTACGCGACGTTTATTTGACTTTTAAGGCTTAGAAACCTACGGTTTTCTTTAGTTTCTTTCCTTCTTCCTTAAGTTAAAATACCCTAAAACCCTACCAAAACTCCTCCTTAGTGATTCGAAGCAATCCTAACATCCGAGAACGCACAATAGAAGTTAAACACGACTAGAGACAAGATCACCGGCTTAAACTAGAAGTAGCTTGATTTCCAGGTTTATGCTAGAGGTTTATCGTTTGTGCTAAGTTAATGTTTGTTGGTTCATTGATGATCCCTTTTGATATTCTTGGATTGAAATAAGATCCTAAAGTGGATAATTCTTTCTACTATGTTCTTAACGATGCTTCTATGCCTTGTTAGATGGCTATATGTATTGAAATGATGCTTATATCATGGATACATGCATTGAGAGAAGAGAATAGATGAATAAAAGAGAATAGGAAGGAGAGTGATGAGTGCAGAGCTAAGCTCTGGGCATGCTGGGTCAATCATGTTAATGGGATTCCGTCAAGGAATCATATATATTAATACCCTCCTAGTGGGAGATGAGTCTCGAGACATACAGTAGGAAAAGGGTGCATAGCACCATACAGTTAAATGCCCTCCTCCGGGAGATGAGTACCGGTACATACAGGGACCCAGTATGTGCGAAAGGAATGTGCACAATGATGAGAAAAGAAAAGGGGTTATGAGAATGAGAATACGAGAGAGTGTAAGGCATGTTGCATTCATTGCATTTATCGGAATTGTATTTATGTTGCCTTGAATATGTATGCTTATCTATGTTTCTTAGCACCACTGAGTTTTATACTCAGCGTTTATCATTTGATGAACGTAGGTTCCGAGCCTTCAAGGGAGCAGCAGGAGAAGCAGTAGGGGTCGTCAGCAGAGAAGGCATTCTCGAAGTGGTACTGGAGCTATTGGCAATCTCCGTTCCTTTTTGTACCGTTTAGCTTTTGTTAATCATAGCGGCAGTAGTAGTTAGTGATATGTTTTTAGTGGTGAGTTGTCATGTATGAAGGGAAAACCGTGTATGTAGTGGAATGTTGTAATTATACCAATGAGCTGTAACAAACTGTATGAATGAATGAATGTATATTATTGAGGTTTAATGTATGTTTGCTTGAATGTATGCCACGCTACCCTTGTCCTCACCACTAGCGACTAGATTGTGTACCCATACGAATTTTAATACTCGGTTTTAGACGGATCCCTTGTAGGATGCGTAGCGGCTTCCTGTAAGGGAGGTCATTACGCATGCTACGGGAGCATGTTACTCCAGGTATGGGCTGGGGTGTAACAATGGGCTTCAATGAGTTTTGGGTACATAGAGTTAGACAATGAATCATAATTGTTTTTTATTCCTTCAAGATTAATGGAAATTACCATGAACCCTTTTCCCCATCTCAATAACTCTAGTAAAGCAACCCACTATCCTTTTACTTATTTCCATTTATTTTTAAGGCACTTTTGAGGATGATAAATATCAAGATTGTAGTAGGCTCTCTTACTGGTTATAAGATCAAAAGAAGTTGCTTAATCATATCTTATATGATGTTTACTAATGATACTCTCTTATTTATAAAGGCTTCTAAGGAAGTAGGTAATTTAAATGGTTTTTTAGAGGCGTATTGCAAGGCTTCGGCCCAACATATCAATTGGGAGAAATCTAACATGTACTTTGGAGCTAATGCAAGCCTAACCTTAAAGGGATAACATTGCTAATATCTTATAGATCCAACTTTAAAGCTTTAAAAAATATTATTTTAAGCTTTTAACTAAATGGGGTTGCTCAAAGACAAAAGCTCTCTCTTTCATTAAGGTAAGGCTAACCAGGAAAATTCAAAGTCGGAGGATAACTCTTCTATCAGCTATAGGTAAGGAAATTATGATTAAAGTAGTCACTCAATTTATCCCAGTATATACCATATGAGTTTTTAGGTTGCCTAATGCAATCTATGATTTTATGGAGAAGTCTTGCATAAATTGTTTAGGGTTAAATGGAAAAAAAATGATTCATCTATTCATTGGAAAGGGTGGAGTTTCTTGACATATTTGAAGAGCCTGGCCGACTTAGGTTTTTGAGTTATAAGAAAATTTAATGTATCTCTTCTTTATGGGTTTGTATGCTAAAAGGTCTTTACTTTTTAAATTGCTAATTTTTTTAAAGCTAAATATTCTAGAGGCCAATCTTAGGGTTGGGTGAGTTTGTTACATGGAATGGAGGTCCTTAAGAAAAGAACCCTATGGAGAGTAGGTAATGGAAGATCTATTAATATATGGAATGCAATTGGATTCATTGTATCTAAGATTTTAAAGTTGCTTCTTCTTGTTTATACTCTTGTTCTACCTTTTAGGTGAGTGATCTTTTGTTAGAGGGAAAGCATGAGTGGGATAAGAATAAATTGCTATCCTTGTTTATTCAATAAGATCAAATCAATATATCTCGTATTCATGTTGGGTACCTAGATCAACAAGATAAACTCATTTCACTACAAGATTTTTTCAAAATTATGATAAAAATTATGATGGAACAGATTTTGTTACTATATGAAGACGGATATGAGATGAAATAATTATGATATTTGACTAAGGCGATGAACTTGGAATTTCATCGTAAATTCCATCACCAATTAGGTCTGGAGATAAAATTTAAGACGAATCCATCGCTATATGGCGATGAAATCGATTTCGTCTCTAAATCCATCACTATATAGTGACAAAATCGATTCTTTCTCTCATCCGTCATTATTTAAAGATGGAATCGATTATCTCTATGTCTGTCATAAATTCTAGAATTGATTATCTCTATGTCTGTCATAAATTCTATCATTATTTTTAATTTGATTAATTTATGAAAATTATTTTATTTATATGTTATAAATAAATAAATCTTGATAATAATATATTTACATTTCCAAATTTGTTGAAATATTATATGTATTTTTAAAAAAATTTCATTTAATTTCATCATTTTAAAACGTTAAATAATCATACTAATTTTGATAAATATATCTATTATAACATATAATTTAAAATTTTCATTAAATATTTTTAAAATATATATATTAGATATCTTTAGAATATATCAATTATGAAATTTAATCAGATATATGAAGAGATCAACATTATATTTTAATACATTTCAAAATCAAATTTTTACCTAGACTTATGAAATAATTTAGATTGAAAAAATAAGATAAATTAACATTTATATTCCATATATAACTTTCATGAAATGTTATTTTTTTAATTATTTTGAACAAAAGTTTTTGATAAATTAAAAATATCAATAAAATAAAAAATATTTATAGATATATGATATAAATAAATTATAAAATTATATTTATTAAGATAAAAATAAACAACAATATTTTAACATTATTAATTAGCAATTTAAATAAAATATGAATCTTTAATAATTTATAATATTTAATAATTAAAATTAAAATTAATTATTAAACCGTATATAAAGTTTTTTAATAATTAAAACTAATTAAGAATATTTAACATTTTATAGTGTAAAATGAATATTCATCATGTTTGTTTTCCCTTCCTTCCAAAAATGAATGATAATTTCATTTCCCCTCTCTTCTATCTACCAAGAGCCAATTGAGTTCTTTGTTTCACTCTCTCTAGCTTAGGGAGGTTCATTTTGGCTGTTCACTTTCTATCACTCACTCTCATTGATCCTAATCATCACACCTCTCTAGTCTCCTAGATTTCTTTCTCCTTATTTTTCAACAAAACAAACACTCTTCTTCCCCGTCATCTAAATGGATAATTTTATTGGTTAAATGGAACCATGAAAATAAGTTTTTCATGGATCTTTGCAATCATCATCCATTAAGACATAGTGAAGAGGATTTGGCATAAGATAAGTAATACTTACATGAATGTTGATCTCCTTCAATCCTGTTCATCAGAAAAGTTATAGCAAATTTTTCTAATCCCCAACATAGAGGATCTCTGAACCATCCACACAAGTAGAGAATCAAATTAGTAATCAAAATTATAAAATTTATTTCAGAGACTAGTAGAAACAAAAATAGAAGAGAAGGAGGTAAGAGAAAGTCTTGACTCAAATCTAGTGAGCTTGCTCTTGAAGGACCAAATTCTCTTGGTTGTGCTTAATTCGAGTTTTCTTATTCTTTTCTCTAAAAGAACATGAAGAAGAAGAAAGAGGCATAAAATTATATTTTGGTAAATCTAAAATCATATTTTAATTAACCTAATAAGGCTTAGGTGGCACTAAGCCTGATTGGATAGCTTATATGTCATGAAAGATAATTTACCTTAATCTAGTCAGCATATGATGTATCTAACACATTCTAAAATCTTAATTAGGCATATGACAATCACATGTCCATCCTCCTTCAGTCAAGTCACGCATGTGCAAGTCATATGACACATGCACATGCATAATCATGTGCATGGCATGTGCACAACACATGCAAACTTGTATCATGCATATCTAGAGTTCTACTTGTTAGAATTGCATGATCCTTATATCAAATCGAAGCTCTTTTCATGCTCTATCTAATAAATATGGAAAATTTAAGCTAACTCATAACCTTAAGACAATATCTGATATTGAATCATTATTCATTCTTTTTATTTTTGGTCCCCTAACGTTTGTGTGTGACTTTTTAGGTTCTTGACATGTTAGAAACATATTATAACATTATATGTAAGTTATGAGTGGTTTCTAGTCATACATCATAACTACCTAAATCTCAAGAGGTTATTAGTTTGACTACAACCCTTCCATATCAGTTACTACTGCAACAAACTCCTTTCATCATCCATTATCTTATTTAAGTTTGAGTATGGATTAATATCAACTCAATACATGATCAAGCATGTTAGATCATGCCCTAAACTTGATATTTCATGTACATAATCTTTATTCCTAAATTCCCCTGTGAACTCATTCATTTCTAGGCATTCCACTATGGTCAGAGATTCTAGAATCAAAGATTACTACATACATCACTAAGATAAAACCCCTACATTTAATTTGAGGTGGTGAATCCTTTATTGATATACAAATATCTTTTACTACTTTATACTATACCTAATCTCCCAATTATAAATGCCTCCCATAGAGGAATAAAGCATATGAGTCAAAGTATAATAATCCATAGTTAAGATAACCTTGATATCTCAAGTCTAAGGATACTTGCACTACTGATATGAATAAGATATGTATTTCACTGACATAGATTAATAATCCATATGAAATCTCACTGACAAGGCCTCCAATGAACCAATGCTATGTTATTCATCCATATGTATACTTTAGACAACTTATGTCATAGTGAATGAGAATCATCACTTAATGAAAGTATAACATATGTTGATCTACTTACATTAATAATATCCAATCTTATTAATACTATGATCAGGGTAATTTAGATATTAAACATTTGCATACAATAAGAATCTTATATCATAAACTCTTTATGAATTTCCCTTATACTATTCTAATACCTTGGACTTCATTATTTAGTTTAATACTCTAAGTAAAACAAGTATATAAAATGTTGCACTTAAATAATGAATAATACCTTTTATTGATTAAATATTCAATTACAAATAAAACATGATGCTCTAAAGCATACATTAACATATTTTCTCTTCCTTACATTAGTTTTAGCTTACTATCATCTTCATTGTTGTGAGTTAATCTTTTTTTTCTTGTCCTAATACTTTTTGGGTTTTTAAGCCATTTTCTCCAGTTTTAAATGGAGTTTTAGTTTATTTTCTTTGATTTTTTAGCATGATTATTATTGTTGCCATCATTATTATTATTTTGTCTATTTATTTTCCTAGTTTTTCTAATTCATTTATCCTAGTAGTTTTCTATTGACTTATGTTTTCTAGGTTTTATTTTTATTTTGAAATTTAAATAGTCTAATTAGAGTAATGTGGTTATTTTTCCTTTATAAAAAGTAATTTGTATGCCTTTTATTTTAGGAAAGTGGATGTTAGCAAATTTGATGTTACTTCTTTCATTATTGCGTATGTTCTACCTTTTCTGGATTCTCCTCTTATTGTTTTTTACTTGACAACTTGTATTTGGTTGGTGTATGATTTATTTTGTATTTTGTTCAAACGGGTTTCATCTTGTTACTAGTAAGGGTGTTGGAAGAAAGGTCATTGCTAGAGTTTATGAAACTTATGATCCATAGGTGGGATCACCTCCTCGTAACAAGCTTGAGTTCACTTTTGTGCTTAAGGATGCCACCTCCAATAGATGGGAAATTCTTATAGAAGTTTGCAGTAAGTTTTGGGTGTGTTTCTTTTATTTTGTATAATATCATGATTTCTTTCATATAATTTTTTATTTTTTTATGTATTTCACCTATTGGATAATTATACCACAATTATCATTTGCATTTTTTCCCTTTTTTTTATTAACTCAGAAATAATGGAAATGCAAGCCTTAAAGAGCATGGTAGTTCTAATGAGAGTGATCATAAGAGAATGCAATGCTCATGCCAGTCCAAGACTTTTATAGTGGATATCAATTTTGTTGCAAAAATTTTCATCTCAGTAATTGTAAATGCACTGAGGATAAAAATTTAAGAATTCTGAAGAAATCATTAGGGTCCTAAATATTATATTATATCAGCATGTAGTTAAGTAGTTAATGATATTAAATATTATTGAAGATTTTAATTATTAATTTTGTATTAAAGTAATGTTATTATTGATTTCATATTTATTCAATTTCTAATTCATTTTTAAAAATTAATATTCATAATTAATTTAAAATATTAAATATATATAATTTTATTTAAAAATTAATTATCACATCCTACATTACATGAACTTCTGTGCATTTATAAATTAATGTTATATGAAATTTCTATGATAATAATGTGATTATGGTATAGAACAGTGAGTATAATAATCAGAAATGCAATTTAAGCTTGAAAAAGGGGTATTTCATTTTCCAACGCAAACCCCTAACTTGATGGAAAACGGTACTCAAACTTTATTTCGAAATTATATACATTGAATTTGAATAAACGGTTTTGACTTTTATGCTCACGTTAACTTTATCTAGACATATGTGAATTTTGAAAATTTTGGAATAAAAATTATTTTTGACGTTATAATTAAATACTAACGATATTAGTGGGTAAAAATTTAGCAGTTTTCTTAGAAATTAAGTGATAATGATTTAGTATGTTGTGTTTTAAGAATTATTATTTATGGCATTATTATTTTTAAGTTAGGAGCATTTATGTAAGTAATTTTTAATAAA